>QFDT01001274.1:0-19680 GCA_003315915.1 Macrolepiota dolichaula
GAGGTGCAGAGTGGGTTTGGACGCGCGTCGAGTGCCCCAGGGAGGTTGTTTGCGATTGAGGACAGTGGTGTGAGGCCGGATATACTCTTGATGGCGAAGGGCCTAGGGAATGGATTCCCAATTAGTGCTGTCGTCAGTTGGAGAGGGCTAACGGATAGACTAAAGCCTGGGTCCATGGTGCGTTTGTCCATCCCATAAGTGTGTATATGTGCTAATTTGTTTATTTTTGGTAGGGAGGGACATATGCCGGAAATGCAGTGTCTTGTGCCGCTGCTGCCAAGGTGTTGGATGTATTCAAAGAGGACAATGTGCTCGACAACGTTGCGATTCGGTACGTAGCCCCTATCTCATCCACTCCCTCACTAATTCTTTGCTAATCCGCCAAAACAGTTCGAAGGAACTTGTCGGCTACCTTAACTCTCTGAGACAAGACCCTGCCTTGGCACCTTACATCCTCGACGTCCGTGGAAGCGGCCTCATGATCGGCGTCGAGTTCGCTACACCAACGTCCTCGTTCAAGAATGATATTGCGATCGTACCAGGCGCTCCGCCCAACATGGCTAGTCGTGTCGCGAAGAAATGTATTGACAAGGGCATGTTGATTTTGACGACGAGTGTGTATGAGGTTATCAGGTTTATTCCTTCGCTCAATGTGAGTGCGGCGGATTTGAAGAAGGGTTGTGAGATTTTCGGGGAGGCGGTGAGGGAGGTTGTAAAGCAGGGTTGAATGTATCATACACATCTTGTTGAAATCTTTGAACTGTGATAAATATTCCAACGTCATTAAGTGCGGCACCTGATGAAGAAACAAGGTACGGATGCACCAAACATATGATCGCCACGAGTATCACGATAACCAAACCACCATTACCATTAACCTGCAAGAGCCTCTGATACCACATTGACATGAGATACTGAATGAACCTCGGCAGCGTTGCGACCACTTACTGTTACTTTACAGACCTAGGAAGCAAGACGCCCGAACAATGAGGCTGTCCTGGCCTGATAGGCACAGCCACCTTCTTTTTATTTTGGCCCCAGCTTACTCAATCATAAGAAGCCATTAGAGCCCTTTCACCTTGACTTGACCTTGCTTTCCTTCCCCTACGCTCGAACATTTGAGAATGAGTAGAAAAGGTCGTACATATCTGATCAATGTCTACTATACAGATAGTACTAACCTGTCATTCAAGGGGCCCCTCAGAAATTGTTGCTGGACGGTGCGGCGCTTGATTCGACCGCTCGGTTCCCCCCACCAAGATGTCATCCCAATACGCGTACAAGCCTACGAGACCGTATCATTGAATGGACCAGATCTCTTGGAGATGACCCGAGGATGCTGTGGATCATGGGCCCTGCAGGAACAGGGAAAACAGCCCTCGCTCAAACAATCGCGGAAACCCTCCAAAGTTCAGGCGATCTCGGAGCCGCCGTATTTTTATCGAGACCGAATAAACGAGATGACCCTCATCTTGTTATTCCCACTCTCATAAATCAAATTGCCATCAGGGGTAGATTTGACAAGCGCGTCACCAGCAACGAAGATTTTTCATCTGATATACCACTCAATCTCATTGGACTATATTCGGAATCCAGTATACTTGGACCGTTCGATATGGTGCTGGAACAGGTGCGGATGCTGCGAGGGTTATGTAAGCTGCAGGAGCTACAGGAGCTGCAGAGACTGCGAGGGTTGTGGGGACTGCAGGAGTTGCAGGAGCTACGGAGGCGGCGAGGGCTGTGGGAACTGCAGGCACTGCAGGAGCTGCAGGAGCTGCGGGAGCGGGTACGGGAGCTGCAAGGAATGCGAAAGGTGCGGGTGTGGGAGCAGGGGTGGCCGAAGTGGGAGCAAATGCAAGAGTGGGAGCGGGGGCAGATGTGGGAGCAGTTGTGGGAGCGGGAACAAGGGTTGTTTCAGGAGCTACAGGGACTACAGGAGTGGGAACTACAGGAGTTGAAGCGAAAGCAGATACAGGAGTGGGAATCGGAGTGGATGCAGGGGTTGCAGGAGTTGCAGGAGTTGCGGGAGTTGCATGAGTTACTGAGGCTGCGGGAGCTGCTGAAACGGGGGTTAGAACAGAAGCAGCAACATGAGCTGGGTCCACAGAAAACTTGGGCGCAATTGGTGATTATTCTGGATGCGCTGGATGAGTGTAAAGGCGAGGAAGCTCAGTGTGAGCTCATCAAACTTATCAGCAATCATATATGCAATGGTGGCTCTTTACTCTGGATAATCTGCAGTCGTCCAGAGCCTCACCTCGAGCATATATTTCGTCAAGTTGAAGCCAGAGGATTTTGTTGGGTGGAAGAACTTCGAGTTGACGATCCCGAGGCACAAAGCGACGTCGAGTGCTATCTCCGGGATGAATTTGATAGGATTGCCAAGGCAAATTCAAGCACCATCGGAACAACCGAAACCTGGCCACCTCAAGCCTCATATGACAAGATTGTCAGCGCGTCCTCAGGCCTCTTCGTTTTTGCCGCTACAGTAGTCAGGTTCATCGACCAGCCAGGTTTCGACCCTGATTCGCAACTTGTAGCCGTTGTTGCTGCCATCGAGGGATCACCAATCCCACAGGGTGCACCAAACCCCCTCGCCGTTGTCGATCACCTTTACCTCGAGATCATTGGACGCTCCCCTTCCCAATACATACCAACAGTGCTCGAGCTGTTTGGGATTTTTGCAGCATGCCCTCCACTCCCTGTGTTGCACCTCACGCAACTCCTCAGAGTTAACTTGACCGTGATGTGCGAGGCTCTTTGGTCTTTGCATTCCGTCATTGCTGTCCCGTATCGCGCAAAACTCACGGAAAAACCTCTTTACTTCTATCATGCTTCCTTCACCGATTTTCTCTTTGACCCTATGCGCTCCCACCAATATGCGCTCAAAAATATCGATTTCTACCGTCGTCGGATTGTAGAAGCCTGTTTTTATGTCCTTGCCAGCACGAAGACGTCTTATGCAGATGACTTGGACTGGGACGCGTCAGACTTCTATGACGTAAACCCGTCAAATCTCTCTGTATCTCATCACTTACTTGTGTTTGCTGTCACTCACGTTTGGGATACTTGCACTAAAATAACCTATCCAGCATTGGATTTTGTGCGGGACAAATTGGCTAGTTTTGATTACAGGCGTTTGCGGTTTGTGAGTAACTTGATACCTGTACAATCGTTCGTCAAATTCCTTCAATGGTTATACGAAAAGGTGCGTCGTATTACATTAAGCCATATTGATACACCACCTTGCAACTGACATGTTGATAGACGAAGTGCGTTCGGAACCTGTCCAATTTTATTCGCACGCGTGCTTTTTGTGATCTGGATCGTCAGTTCCTTGAAAGATGTGTTGGACTTTACTCGCAGGCGCTGGTATGGTCCAATCACCTCCCTCCTTCTAATCTCTCCTTCCTAATCAGGCATGCGATTTTTAGGTGCTGGATTCCGAATCACGAGAGAGTAATGCTGTATATCATGTTTTGATAGGCTTTAAAGCCGAAACCATTCTTGTGTTAGTGCTTCCGGACGGTGTTGTGGTTTATACGGTGGATGAGATTGATGACATCTAATTTTTGATTTGCTGTCTTTGTACTCTTGCTTTAGTTTTGAATCACAATCATGGTTCTAAATATGTTAGAGACTTTTCCAGTGGTGGAGTAGTTGGGAGTCACTGCCAGAGTCCTAAAAGTACAACGCTCAATGAGAAGCATACTACATATATTATAGATGATCGACTTGATACTTTACGACCAGCCGCGGGCCCCGCAAAGACGATACATGACCCACCATTTTCGGTCCCTGGCGCTGACCCCGTAGCTTTTCCAGTGGCCTTTGCCAAAGGATACAGAAATATATCCTGATCACTATTTTTAGCTCCCCAACGTGACCTATATGCTGTGAGTTCGTGTACATCCCCATCTTACCTTTCCCTATCCCCCTGCGCGTAGCATGGCAAATTCTGAACAGGCCTTCCCTCCTCCCCAACAAGGTGTGAAAATCAGCTGTAGATCATACAAGTATCACTGATCCACAGTGGAAGGCTTCCCTCCATACCCACAATATCCTTTTACACAATATTCTGGATCACACAAACCACCTGGTATGAAAAATCCTGTATTTCCTCTCCTACATGTTACCGAGAGAACATTGAGGCACAGACTTCTTCTCTGGGGCGCACGATAATGTTTTTCACAATTCAAATTTTGTGGAAAAATACACGAACAACAACTATCACTACGCCTTTCCATATTCGCATACTGGATTATCAGGTAAACAATATCCTTTCGAGTATGTTGGTGCTCATATTAAACCCGATTCACTTCAAGTTATCAATATCCTCTCTCAACGATCCTTACCAAACGTGGAGCTCAACTCTTTAGACCGGGCTCCCCAACCCCGGTGTCTTACAGGGACTCGCAGAGAACTGATCGAGAGGATCAGTACATGGATGGTTAGGGGCGAAGAAGAGATCTTATGGCTTTACGGTATGGTGGGGGTGGGCAAATCAGCGCTAGCCCAGACGCTCGGGGAATGGGCAGCTCAAACAGGCATTCTCGGGGCCGCAATATTCCTCTCTGAATCCCCTCACCGAAACGACCTATCTCGTCTCTTCGTATCGATCGCTCATCAAATAGCAAGGAGGGAGCCACAGTACAGCGTTCGCCTTGCTGAACAATTATTAGCTGACGACCGGCTGTTGACGATGGACCTAACAACGCAATTTCAGAAACTGATCGTGGAGCCTCTATCTGGACTTCAGATTTCACAGGGTAAACTTGTCATCATTATTGACGGCTTGGACGAGAGCAAGGGAGAGAGAGAGCAATGTGAAATCCTCCGTCTAATTGCCAGAGTACTCACTTCTCCCCAATCAATCTCTCTCCGCTGGATGATTTGTAGTCGGCCGGAACCACATCTTCACAGGACGTTCTTGGGCGAGTTCGAGATCCGCTGTAAATGGACACCTGTACCGATGCAAGAGGAAGACATCAAAGTTTTTGTTCGTGATAAATTCAGCAAGATCGCTAGGACTCATTGGCACGCTATCAACCTACGAGAGGTCTGGCCAGCCGAGGAGGATATAGAGACCATCGTACGTGCCTCCTCCGGCCTATTCGTGTATGCATCGACGATCACCACCTTCATCGAAGACGGAGATCTTGCCACGCCGAAAGCTCAGCTAGCAATTGCTCTAGAATTCATACGGAATCCACAAGCCGAGTCCGGTTCCGGCCAACATCCAAACCCACTCAAAGCTCTCGATGCCCTTTACACTCATATCCTCTCACGTATCCACTCGAGTCACCTGTCAACGGCACTACGAATCTTTGGGATATGTGCATTGTGCCCGCCGCTTCCTATATTGGAGTTGGCTAATCTATTGAACGTCTCCCAGGAGAAGTTTTATGCGTCTCTCCTACGGGTACATTCCGTTGTTCGTATTCCAACTCCTGAGAAGGCCCCGGTAGAATTCCTACAATTCTTCCACTCCTCCTTCTTCGAATTTTTGAGAGTTCCTACTCGCTCCAAACGTTTCTACCTCGATCCACAAGGAATTTACTCCGAATTTGGGGAGGCTTGCTTTGGTGCACTCGCACAAACCAAGTCATTGTACGCAAAGAATCTGTCCTGGAAACCATCAATACCCAACCCGCTTTCTCTCTCCCATGGGATTCTCACCTACGCTGCCAACCAGGTTTGGAGTTCATGCACTAATATCAAAGACATCGGGGGACGTCGATTGTTTGATACGATTATCGATTTCAACTTTACCCGCTTGCGGTTCCATGAGGACAAGATACCAGCATGCCAGCTTCGATCCTTCGTACGATGGCTTGATGATCAGGTTATGTGTTGTGATTTATTAGTCAACTCTTTTCTAATAGCTGTGTCTGCAGATGAAGAACAACAATCAAGAGAGTATCATTCATTGGAAAGAGGTTAAAACCCCACGTTTTGTTCGTTGTCTTTTAATTCATACTATTACTGCTCCCTCAATTACTCTCTACAGGCGTCCCGGGAGACGGGAGAAAAGGATCGCTGTTTCACGATTGGACGAGGCTCGAAGGCTATCCTGGTTCAAATAACTTCAGATATAGTTATCTTGTCACATGTAACTGAAAGCTAGCGACATCTCATTTTGTTGTGTATATACCCTCTTTCGACGGACTATCATTTCAGTTCACATGATTACATAAACATTCTTTATATGTTTCTTTGTAGCTTTTGTCTACCTCAGTCTCATTCTATGATTCTGAGGTAAGAATATTATTTCTATTCATTGTTATATTTGGTTACTTATAACTGCTGTAGTATTTATCTCACTACAGATCACTGTTGCTTGTTACAACACATTTTTATGTCAAAAGAGAGCTCATGTACACCACTCAATGTTAACCTTCAAAGCTTCAGCAGTAGCCCAGCATCATAGGACTGTGTTTGAGTAAAAGCTGTGTTTGCATTATTCAAGCCATTCATACTAATTGGATTAATACTGTGTTAGGATTCTGCCAGAGCTCTTGTCCAGCAGTGTTGTCACAATCTGATCCAACCTTGACTGACACTGCCTTGACTACAACTATACCCAGCAACCCCTTCATCATTACTCTGATGTCAGCCAACTTTGACCATCACTGTACCAGTTACCTTTGGGTAACTGGCTGCTAACCCACAGTTGCTTGGCAATCAGTGCACTGTAGGGCAATCCACCAACTGTCAACCAACTTGTTTCCTGTTTTATATATGTCTCAGTTCTGTCCATAGTTTCTCTGTCTATTTCATATTTCTTTATTCTGTTATTTTCTATTGGATGTTATGGTCTCAACAATAAATCCCTTACACTGGCTATACAAGTGGCATCTTGAATTATTCAATATTCCAGACTATGAAAAAGTACTGGGCCAATCTACCTCTCCACATGGAACACCCTCACCCCCTTGGTACAAGTCCCAGTACCTTAACAACCACCTTTGCTAGGTATGGGATAATTCCCCCTTCATCCACATCTATTGGCATGGACTCTACAAGACCACTATCACCCAGCCTGCACTCACTGGATCCAACAACTATGGATGGAGATAGATTGTTGGAGATACTTCTTTCACCCACCTGTACCTGTTGGGCTGACCCTATGACCTCCACCAGACCAACTCCCCTGTCAATCTTTATATTAGCTACTTCTCCACATTATCATCACCTTTGGATCAAGAAAACTCCAATAGTATGGATTCTGTAGATTTGTTGTCTTCCATTTTGTCACAGATTTGGCAGAATACATTGTTTACATTATATCTCGCCGAATACTGGGCCGTTTACCTCGTACTTAGTACCGTTGGAAAGCCCTCGTCCGTCGCATTCTGATGATACCCGGGACGTCGCGGGGCGTGCATCCGTTCAGGAGCTACGCGCCGATCATTATTATCTGTATCATGTGTTGATTATCTGTGCCATCTGTAGTTTATCACTCCTCATTGTTCTAGAGGGTTCTGGAACAATCAGTAAGATAAGATCTTTATCTATGTTGTCATATGGTGTCATTGTTAACAATCAGTAAGGGTTTTATGCCATTGGCTAGGAGATATTAGTTTCTCCATGTAATTAGTAAGGACTAGAGTTCCTGGGGTCATCTGGTAGTGTCCCAGGTCCTAGCCCTCTGTGTATATAAACTAGCTGTCTGGCGTCTGTAGGACCCAGACTTAACAACTTGTCTACAGCCTAGCTTGTCTTATCCTCCATCTACTATCTGATCTTTGATCTCTTCACTCTTGCTTGCTGCTTATCTAAGACTACTGTCCCCTTGTCTCAATACCCAGCTTAGGTAAGCATAGGGATTTGTGATACCATTCCAAATGTTATGGTTCAGTGGGCTCCTAGACCTAAGTTAGGAGGCACCTAGCTAATTAAGGATCAAAATCCTTAACCAGCCTGCTAATAGGTGAATTGGCAAAGTGATGATACCAAAGTATAGCCAGCAACTGATAATGTTAAAGTGTTGCGGTTATGAGTTCTTAACTTCAGAGGATTAGAAGTTAAGACCAACCAATCTTGGATTAGATGGGTAACAGTTAAGTTACAACAGAAGAGAATCAAAAACTTGAAGTTTTTGATCCTGTAGTCTATGCCTATTTATGCAGGTCCAGAGGCCATCTGTGTACTACTGTATATACAAGTCATAAGTGTCTGTCCGAGTCATTGATGCAGGAAGAGAAACTACTAGTACACTACAGAGCATCCAATGAGTCAGTCTGTATCTAAATTGTAGTCCATGATCTACTATAACATTTTATCTACTCCAAGTTATTGTTACCTGAGGTAGTAGAATGTTCAGATGAGGTGGGGAAGCCTGTGGAGGACTCCTGAGGCATAGGTGCTGCAGATGAGGACAAGGAGGCCAAGGAGGATGAGGATGAGGATGAGAGATTGTAGAGAACAATCTCCGAGGACATCTCCTGATAATAGGAGGCAATAGCATAGAGTGGTACATCTTCTGAGGAGTCAGAAGAAGCATCAGACAAGTTGTCAAACAGCCAAGGCTGCGACAGGTAGTGGTGCCTGTATTCTCCTGACTTGATGAGTGCAACAAGAACTCGAGGAAGTTCTTGCTCATCATAGAACATGTATGGATGTTGCCAGGTTGTACAATTATCCGTGACTGGATAGGGGTGTCATCTGTTCTCAATGGCTGCCATCCAGCACATTGGATACATGCTAAAGACTTCACCATCTCTGATTATGTGGCAGTAAGGAGCTGCATGCATGGCTCATTGTAGCACTGCATTAAGCTTGTCACAATTGTAGATAGGAAGGAGAGGTGTGAGCCTATAGTCGGAGGTATGCCCAGAGATGACTCTGAGAAGGTTCTGTCCCTCAGGAACTAGGACATGAGTTCCTGGGTCCATAATACGGTCCCAACAATCGGAACTATTCCCTTTACTTCAACTGTTACCACTAATTGATGAAGACTCATTTGAATGCATAAACCTCCTCCTTCCCTCCACTTACTTGGCTGAAAATTGCAAGGAATTCTATCTTGAGGAGGCTTTCAATATGGAGAAGGAGCTTTGTCAGGGCCATGCCTTTGACATTCTTTGCAAAATACAAGAAAAAATCTACCACCATAACCGTGTCATGGTTTTCAAGAAGGTCAATCTGTCTGGACAGAAACCCAACACTCGTGCTCAAGCTGAGCTCAACACAATCAAGCAGGAATAGCAGGCTCTGTTGGCAGACTACATGTATATGTTTAACATACTTCAAGGCATGGGGGCCGCTCAAGACCTCCAGCCCCTATTGGTTGAACAGCTATGGGTGAAGAATGTATGCATATCCCATCAACTAGGTGATTCAATGAAGCAAAATCCTTGGTTTTGGCACATTGGGAAGCCAGAGGTAATGATGCCTGATGGATGGGTCCTTGAAAGTATGTCTCACCCTCAATACATGATTCACATTTTGACTCCACTATTGAGATGAATGTGTGTGTTGGTTTTGGGACAAAGCAATAGTGGACTGCCTTCAAGAAGAGGTCCAAATCCTTGCTGAAGAATTCCAAAGAACAGAGACTTCCTTTGAACGCTATGCTGGTGTATGGAGAACACTAGCCACTCAAAAGTTAAACCAACTTGGTCACCAAGCATACACCTACTGTTATGCAAAGATTGTTACGACCTTCCTAAGTGATCAACTCAGGTTGCAACAAGTGATGAAGACTTGAGGGCGATGAGAGAGTAGAGAAGGGGAATCAACAAGTTGGTAAAGCGTAAGGAATACAGCAGAGTATCTAGGTGTATATATACTACTGGGGTATTCCTACTGGAGAGTCTATAACGGTGGCTGAGTAAGTATGACATAGTGGCTGAGTAAACAATCTAGGGATCGCAGGTAGAGAAGTAGCGGGTCCATGACAAGCGGGGCGCTGATAGGAATGGATGGATATTATGGTACACGATAGCCCCAAGGGAATATAACATTACCCCCTTTTTATGCTCTGTGTCCACACAGCTACCCAACAATGAAACATGTGAGGTCTTTCTTGGTGGGTCCAGCATAGAATTTGTTGTCGACGGTGCTGTGTGCGATGAATAACTTGGCGTGGTCCGGTCCTCCTGCAAACATGGCGATCTTGATGCCTTTCATGGTGCCCCAAGTGTTGGGCTTGTCGATGAGTAAGGTGGCGAGGATGTGGTCGACGTATTGCTTGTCCAGTCCTCCGTTGTCGAGGAGTGTGGTGAATGTACTGGGGAATTCCCATTCTCTAACTTCCTTCGGGCCTACTCGTTCCGCGTTCCGGTGCTGTCAGGAAGGAGAGCATGTTCTCGACTTCCAGGGCAATGGCGGGGATGCGTCGGATTTCTTCTTCACCTTCTCTCGCCTCTCTTTCTTCTTTGTCCGTTTTGCCTGTCTTCCTGGCCTTCCTGCTTTCAAGCGGATATGGGTCTGTCCCCATGAGGAGTTGTGCTAGTTTGACGGCTCCTTCTTCCTTGTCGTTACCGTCGTAGTGTACGAGGACCAGTACTTCAGATAGTATGGAGCATAGGGATAATAATTTCCCTCCAATGTCAGCGTTGATGAAGTCCTCTAGATCGACCTGTATATCCTCCACGTGGTCGATGGCTTGGTTGTGTCTCCTCTGTCCTCGGGTGGCTGCTTGGATTCGTGGTGAGATTGCGGTTAGGACCAACTGTGCGTCCTTCATTGCCGATTTCGCTGCTGATACTGCTTTCTGTATGTTGGAGATATCATTGACACAGCCCAGCATTTCGTCGATGGATGCTCCTTTCTTGTGTTCTGTGATCATCTGGGTGACCGATGAGGTGACTTCGTCCATGGTGACGTCTCGCGTGATGGAGTTGTGAGCTTGGGGTTCCTCTGTGTTGAGGAGCGAAGCGATGGATTGGCGGTCTTCAGTAGGGGACATGGTTTGAAGATTGCAGTTGATGATGGGTTTTGGCAATTTCTGCCCCCCCTTTATAGGTTTTCCTTGCTCCGCAAGGGACTTCTTGTATGACTCTAGTGTCTCTTGTGCGTTTCCTAAAGAGGATGCAGGTATCCATGAGTCATGCTCGTCTCCGTACCCTTTCCAGTGTACTAGGTATTGTGTTCCTCTGCCCCTTTTGCGTTCTCCTCGGATTTCTTCTACTTCGTATTCTTCTTCTTCTCCAATTAGTATTGGTGGCGGTGGTGTTGGCGTTTCTTGTCCCATGTAGGTTGGTGACCGGTGTGGCGTTAGTAGCGATTCGTTGAAGACATCATGTATGATCCAGTCTTCTGGCAACTTCAGGCAGTACGCTGATACTCCTATGCGTTCGGTGATTTGGAAAGGTCCGTATCGGCGGTTGTTCAGTTTCTCCATGGGTCTGTTGGTCTTGATGTTTGTTCCTTCAAGCCACACCCATTGTCCTATAGATAGGTCACGTCTCTTGCCTCGTCTACTGTCCTGGCTTTGTTTTGTTTCATCTCCTTTTGTTGTCAAATGCTCCGATACTTCCTGCCTGATCGCTTTTAGGTTTCAGACGAATTCTTCTACCGCGGGTGTTTCGGAATCTGTGGACAGGTTTCCCTTCCAGGGGTGTCTTCCATAATTGATGTAGAATGGAGAGTGTCTCGTGGCGCTGTGCTGTTTGTCGTTGTACTGGAATTCCGCTGTTGCTAGCCAGTCAGCCCAGTTGTTCTGTTGGTAGTTCACGTAGTGTCGTAGGAATGTTTCTACTTCCTGGTTGATGCGTTCTGTTTGTCTGTCCGTTTGGGGGTGGTACGCCGTGGATAGTCTTCTGTCGATTCCTAGGGCTTTGCATAGATTTTCCATGAACTTTGCTGCAAACTGCGGTCCTCTGTCGCTGATGATTACTTTCGGCACCCCGTGTAGTTTCCAGATGTGGTCTCTGTATATCTCCGCTAGTCCCTTTGAGCTTAGGGCGGTTGTGGTTGCAATAAGTCAGATCATCTTGGAGAACCTGTTGACTACTACTAGGATTGCGTCCGCTCCTTTGGACATTGGTAGTGGTCCGATCATATCGATTGTGATTTCAGTCCATGGTCCTTCGGCTGGGGGTATGGGGTGTAGCGGGGTTGTTTTCTTGTGGCGTAGTATCTTGTTCCTTTGGCAGCTGTCGCATCCTTCTACGAATCTCTGTACGTCTCCCTTCATTGTGTTCCAGTAATATGACCTCTTGAGGAGATCAAGCATCCTCTTTTGCCCTGGGTGTCCAACGTTGGGTGGGTTGTGGTGCTCTGCGAGGATCTTTTCTCGAAGCTTTGCGTCTGTGGGTATGCATATGCAATCGTCCCGGTAGGTTATTCCGTCCGTGGTGATTGTGCGCTTTGGTTCTTCTTTTAGCCATTTGTATACCTGTCCGTCGAGTCGTCCCTTCCTTATCTCCGTGCTCCATTCCGCTTTTGGGGTAATCCGGTAGTTCTCGGTTCGGAATATTCGTATGGGCGGTGTCAGATGCTCGTTTCTGGTTCTTCTGACGAACAGGGATTCCTTCAGTATGGTAACCTTTGGTTCGGGTTCTTCGTCCCCTTGCGTCCTTCTGGATAGAATATCCGCCTTGGTGTTTGTCTTTCCCGGGATGTGTCGGAGTGTGAAGTCGTAGTCTTGCAGTCTGAGGTACCATCGGGCTTGTCGTCCGTTGAGTTTTTGCGGTTCCTTGTAGTACTTCAGGTTTTTGTGATCCATCCAGATCTCGAATGGTTCCTTGGCTTCCAACAGGTACTGTCTCCATTGCTTGAGACCTTCCATGATGGCGAGTAATTCCTTGTCGTAGATTTCGTAGTTTCTCTCTGCCGGGTTCATGGTTCTAGACATGAACGCTATTGGGTGCCATTTGCCATGTTGAAGTTGGGATAGTACTCCTCCTATTGCGTACCCCGATGCGTCCACTTCCATCCTAAACTGCCCTTCGTCTTGTGGTAGTGCCAGTACTGGTTCTTCCGTTATCCTTTTCTTGAGTTCTTCGAACGCCTGCTGTTGTTCTTTCTCCCACATCCATCCCGCGTTACCCTTGACCTTGTGTAGTGGTGCTGCGATTGCACTGAATCCCTTGATGAATCTCCGGTAAAAGTTTGCGAATCCTAGGAACAATTCTACTCCTTTGACGTTTGTTGGGGTTGGCCAACTTCGTACTGCTTCTATTTTCTCCCCCTCCATTTTTACCTTGCCATCTCCCACGATGGCGCCCAGGATTGGTATTTCCGTTGCGTCAAACATGCACTTCGTTCTTTTGAAGTATAGGTTGTGTTTTTCGGCTATTTCCAAAAACCTGCAAGTGCATTCTGCCAGTTCTTCCTTCGTTTTTCCAGGTATCATGAAGTCGTCCATGTAGTTGATTAGGATACCCTCCTGTAACAACTGTCTGAACACGCAGTTCATCATCCGTTGAAATGTTCCTGGAGAGTTGCACATTCCGAAGAACATGACCGTCGGTTCGAATAGTCCCTCGTTCGTGACGAATGCCGCTTTCCACTCGTGTCCTTCCTTTATCCTGACGTTGTTGTATCCCCATATGATGTCTAGCTTGTTGAAGTATTTTGCGTCCTTCAATCTGTCAATTACCTCTTCTATCAGCGGTAGTGGCGTTTTGTCCTTGATTGTGTGTTGATTCAGCTTCCTATAGTCCTGACATAACCTCTTGCTGCCGTCCTTCTTGGGTATGAAGAAGCATGGTGCTGCGTACGGGGATTTGGATGGTCTGATGCGTCCTGAGGCGAGGTTTTCTTTTACGAAGTCTCGGAGTTCCTCCTTTTCCTTGACTGTCATGGGATAGACTTTGGTGTTCATATCTTTGGGTGCTGTTTCTGTCAGGTTGATCTCGTGGTCCCACTCGCTTGGTGTAGGGAGTTTATCGAAGTTCTTCTTGTTGAATAGGTGGGTGAATCGTTGTAGGTAATGTGGTAGGTCTTCCGCTTTTGTGGGGTCGGTGGTCTTTTTGATGTTGTCCTCGTGTTCCACTGTCTTTGCCGTTCGATTGTGGGTTTCCCAGTTTCCGTGTTGTATCCTGTATCCTTCCAGGCATCTGGTGAAATTGATCCGTCCAGCTTTCCAATCTATTTCTGGGTTGTGTGCCATGATCCAATCATGACCTAAGAATAGTTCCGCTGATTGTATGTCCGATATTTGTGCCTCCATGTGTTCCGTGTGGTTTCCAATCGCCATCTCGAATATGGCTTTCTCCATGACCAGGTTTTGGGTTGTTCCATCTGCGTTGTACACCATTCTTGGGTTTTCCAGTGGTGTAGTGGGTAGTTGCAGTTCCTTTGCCGTTCGTCTGCCGATGCATGTGTCTGTGCATCCCATGTCGATGATTGCCTCGACCTTCTTCGACCCTGCCTTGGTCGTTATTGTTGGTTTGATCAGAAGTTCTCGTGCTCCTTTCCTTCTTTGTGGGATAACGTATGATTTAGAAGAAAAGTTAGATACATGGGGTCTCGATTTCGCACTCAATCGGACCCTTCGACAAAACCCTGCTCGCTTTCTTCTTCATCGTTCTCTATTCCCCTGTTCTGGGATTTCTTTGGTGCCCTGCAATTCCTGGCGATGTGTCCTTCTTTTCCGCAGTTAAAGCATCCTCCTCTTTTCTTCTTCGGCTTCCTGCATTCCTTTGCTATGTGTCCGTTGATGCCGCAGTTGTAGCATTTGGGTCCTCTGGATTCCTGTCGTCCTATCTCCATGGGTTGGCCCATCCCTCCGTAAGTGATGCCGGATGTGGTGTGTCTGTCTCTAGACTCTGTTGACTCGTATCCTTTCCCAACCAATAATATCGCCTTGACCCATTCGTCGTAGGTGTGGGGCATTCCTTCTGCCAGATATCCCAATATAGTCTTGATTATGTCCGGGCGTACATTCCTTTTGAGCAAGAAAAGTGCGTGTGCGTCGTCTGTGCGGGCTTTGATCTTGAGTACCCTGAATTCTACAAGGTAGTCGGCGGTGTTCTTGTTCCTCTGTTTGAACGTCTCGATCTTCCATTCCGCTTCTGGTTGTTCCATGTGATCTCCAAATGTGGATACCATCTCTTTCACGAACTCGTCCCAATCGACTGTGTCATCCTCGCCTCCCAACTGTGCTAGTTTCATTGAGGCAAATTGTCCTGCTGTTCCTCCTCTGAGGCGTGCTAATACTGCTGTGGCCTTGTCGTCGGCCCCTTCGATTCTGTTGAACTTCAAAAATAGCAAGGTGGCTCTCCACCAATCTTCGAATTTATTCCTGGTTCCATCAAAGAACCCTGGCTCCGGTACGAGCGATTTTCCGTGGCCTGCTGCGGGCGCTGCTGGTGCTATTTCCTGGTCGGACATTTCTTCACTGTTTGTGTCTTCGCTTTCTGCGTCGTCACTTTCTGTGTCTGGTGGTTTGTCGGCGTTATCGTTGCCCTGTAATTTTTTGTCTGAGAATTCTTCCTCAGTGGTTTCTTCTTCCGATGAGGTCTCTTTTTCAGAGGTGGTCTCCTCTGCTATTGCTGGTGTCGGTTCTCTGGTCCTGTCTCTAGAAGCAGGTCCACTAAGGCTCATACACAATGGCCTTCTTCTGCAAGGTGAGTTGTAGACGCTTTACCAAATGTTACAACCTTCCTAAGTGATCAACTCAGGTTGCAACAAGTGATGAAGACTTGAGGGCGATGAGAGAGTAGAGAAGGGGAATCAACGAGTTGGTAAAGCGTAAGGAATACAGCAGAGTATCTAGGTGTATATATACTACTGGGGTATTCCTACTGGAGAGTCTATAACGGCGGCTGAGTAAGTATGACATAGTGGCTGAGTAAACAATCTAGGGATTGCAGGTAGAGAAGTAGCGGATCCATGACAAGCGGGGCGCTGATAGGAATGGATGGATATTATGGTACACGATAGCCCCAAGGGAATATAACAAAGATATTGTTATGAATGCTATTTTTGTTTTCCTTCGCCGTCTTCACAGACATGATGGTAGTCGACGCACAATGGGAAGACTGGGAGTTTCATGAAGAAGAAGAACTTAACTTGGAGTAAATGGACAAACAACACTGACGTAGGAGAATAGTTAAACTTAGAGACCTTGGACTCTTTGGAGCATGGACTCCTGCTTTTCCTTTCTCTTCTCTTCTTCCGTTTTTGTACTATGTTTAACTACGGACCTCCATTGTTCCCCACCCTATGTTTAGATACGGACTTCCATTTCCCCTTGCCTTCTGGCGAACTACCACCTCTCAATAGCTTGTACAATACACAATAAATAGCAAGCTTGTAAGTAGGTAGTTTCCCAATTTGAATCTTAGCATTGTTGCTACTAGACAGCATTCTCCTTTCACTCCTAGTGTTGAAGTTCTTTGAGCCCTAGCAAGGCAAGAACTATCTGGTGTTCTCCCTCCCTCTCTCAATGTTGTCTAAGGTACTTGACATCGTCTTGGGTGTGACTTCAAGTCTAGTAGACTTGTTGTTCTTGCCATTCCTTATCTGCTGTCCTATCCAACCACAGCAAGTGTTACAATCTTCCTAAGTGATCAACTCAGGTTGCAACAAGTGATGAAGACTTGAGGGCGATGAGAGAGAAGAGAAGGGGAATCAACGAGTTGGTAAAGTGTAAGGAATACAACAGAGTATCTAGGTGTATATATACTACTGGGGTATTCCTATTGGGGAGTCTGTAATAGCGGCTGAGTAAGTATGACATTGTAGCTGAGTAAACAGTGGAGTAGTCGCAGAATGAGAAGTAGCAGAAGAGAGACAGGTCCTTGACAAGCGGGGCAATGATAGGAATGGATGGATATTATAGTACACAATAACCCCAAGGGAATATAACAGTGAGGTCCTAGTGAAGAGGACCAGAAGCATTGGATCCATTGGGAGATCTAGCTAGCCTTGTAACGTCCAGTATGGGATTAATGTGCACTGCTACAAGAGCTCTGGCAAAATCCTAACAGATATTTTCAGATCTCAAGGTTGAATGCTCTTCAAAATGCAAAGAAGCTGCCCACTGGCTTCCATCTTCCCTTAGTCCAGAGAACTCCTCAGTAAATCATCCCTCTGTCAAGACAAATATCCTAACATTTTCACATTACCAGGATGACAATGAGCCTACTGGTCTTAGTGTTTTTACATAGTTGTTATGCTGTACAGTAGTGTGAATGTCCAATCCAAACTCCGGTTTTGGTCTGATATACCGTAGTGTTAATGTGTTAGCTAGGTAGTAGAAGTGAAATCAATACAAAATCACTATAAGTTGCAATGGGTCACTAAGTTCACCACTACTAACTGCTAGTGCTCGCAAACAAGTTTCAAAGGGAGATAATCAAATAGGTAGATAGGGGTGGAGGGTGGTAGTAGCTAGCGAGATGTCTCACTAGTGATTTTGGTAGCTAGCGAGTGGGGGCTCACTAATGGGGTGGTTGCTAGATGATGACAGACAAGGTTGTTTAATTGAAATGTAACTTTGAATCCTAAATGATGGCTATGTCACTACAGATACCAAGATAAAGTGTTATGGTCTCAACAACAAACCCCCTGCATTGGTTATACAAGTGGCGCCTCGAACTTCTCAACATTCCAGACTACAAAGAAGTACTGGGCCAATCTACCTCTCCACATGGAACCCTTCCGCCCCCTCGGTACGAGTCCCAGTACCTCAACCACCACCTTCACCAAGTATGGGATAATTTGCCCTTTATCCATATCTATTGGCACGGACTCTACAAGACTACAATTGCTCAGCCTGCACTCACTGGAGCCGACAACTACGGATGGAGGCAGATCATCAGAGATACATCCTTCACCCACCCGTACCTGATGGGCCGACCCTACGACCTTCGCTGGACCGACTCCCCTGTTGATTTCTCTATCAGCCACTTCTCCACAACGTCATTGCCTTTGGATCAAGAGAACTCCGATAGCACAGATTCCGTAGATCCATTGTCTTCTATTTCACAGCAAGCTTCCATTCCCGGAACGCCATCCCGTTCCGACATCCCTTCCGATCCCGTCAGTAGCATTTCATCTTAGTGAGCAATGGACAAAATAGTAAAAGCAGAAGTATCTCGAAATGTATAAATAATGGACTATTCTGTAGTTGAAGCTTCAGCTTCAACCTTTTCGTTTGTCTCCCTCTTTACTCTTGTCCTCTCTCTCTCTCTCTCTCTCAAATATAACTTGTTGTTGTATTCCCTCGAGTGAACTTAGCGTTCTTCTGTTTGTCAACAGCAGAAGATATCAGTCTCTGTTCAGTACTCCAGGACAACCAGTGTTGTCAGCTGAAGGTGATCGTTGAAGTGATCCTTCAGTGTTGACTAGCCTAGCAGCCATCCTTGTGGTGCCCTCTAGGTGAACCATAACATAAAGGATTCGTGAGGATAGTGTTGAAAGCAAAGCGTACGATGAGCACGCATGGTAGTGTACGATAGGTAAAACACTTGCCTTGCTAGTTGAGACGGTGGTTAGCTTGGAACTTAGAGTGGTTTGAGCTTTGTGAGAGCGAGTAAGAGAGCAGAGAAAGTTATCATAATTGGGCTATCTAAGAGTCCTTATATACCATAGAGGGTGCAGAGTAACTACACTATGCATACTACGCTGACAAGCACGTTGACGGATGCAGATGAATGCAATCGGAGAACTGTCAGCTATTCTATTGAGATATTAATAGATAGCATAATGGAAGCGTGCTGGTATCATTCTGCACAGCCTTGTGTGATCAATGCTTCTATGGTCAATGTATGACCAGAGTCAATGATCCGGTCTGAGCGCCCGTGACGGCGCTTATGCTGTCACGTGATGTGACATGTGACGAGAGCATGACTGGCGCTAATGCTGCTTTGTCAACACTCCCCTATGCTCAAAGTCGCATCTGCGAATGGTCGCGTGGACTGAGCGTTTAGGTATTTGTATAGTGCTCCTTCAGCGCTGCTTGGTCTCAACAAATTCAAGCCCATAGAAGTTGTCGCGGAAATATTTGAATTTGACCGCGCCAAGATTTTTGGTAAGAAGGTCTGCAGGATTCTGCGTACCAAGGATTTTCTTCAAGGCGACCTTTCTATCCATGACTACCTCCCTGATGTAGTGGTAGCGGATGTCGATGTGCTTCGATCGCTTTTCCACGGATTCGTTCTGTGCAAGGAATAGTGACCCCATATTGTCACCGCACAGTGGAAGGGAAGGCAGGATGAATCCAAGCTCCTCCATAAGTTGCTTGATCCATACTACTTGGCGGCTTGCATCAGAAAGCGCCATATACTTGGCCTCTGTTGAGGACAACGCGACTGTCTTCTGCGCACGAGTAGTCCACGTGACCGCTGAAGAAGCGATTGAGACAAAATACCCGGTAGATGACCGTCTTGTGTTAGGGTTGGCTGCCCAATCAGAGTCGCTGAAGGATATGATTCCTTCACCCTTTCCCCCATCTAGCGTGATCCGATAGAGTCGGGTCACATTTAGGTACCAAAGAACTTGATAAGCTCGATTCAGGTGTTCCTGAGTTGGGTTATGGGCGTGTTGCGATAATTGCGTCACGGCGTAACTGATGTCAGGTCGTGTTCCGATCATGATGTACATGAGGGAGCCAATTACCTGTTGGAAGCGGAGTCGGATCGTAGGATTAACCGGTTCGGTGTTAGCGAGGGCTTGGTAGCCATCAGGGAGTGGAGTAGAAGCAGGTTTAGACGCTGTCATCTCAAACTTCTCCAAGACTTTTTGTAAATAGTCTCGCTGATCTAGGTAGATCTTCCG
>QFDT01001276.1:0-12482 GCA_003315915.1 Macrolepiota dolichaula
ATCTAACCCCATCCACCTCCCCAACAACGTCACCATCAAAACACAAAAAACGCACTCCCTCAGCAACACTCAAAAAATCCCAGCAGGTTCGATTTGAGCTCGCATCCCCCTCGCTCACACCCACACCCGCAATTCTACTTTCACCGACACCCTCGTCTGTGTCCGTACCACTGACCCCCACTCTCCCACTTCTACCCGCAGAGCTGGATAAATCTGATCTCTTGTTGCACATTCCACGATCGTTCCACGGTCCTATCGCAATTCACGTAGCTGCCGGGAATCTTGACGCACATATATCCTTCTCGAGCGCTATAAAAGAACGAAGTGTCGTACTCAGGGAGGACAAGTGCGCTAGAGGGGTATTCATTGGAGCAGGGTCTGGCTTTGGTCTGGGTAATGAAGGGGCAGGCGAAGAGACGAAGGGAAAGTGTGCGAGATGTGAAGGCGTTGATGTCAGCGAACGGCGGGGATCTCGTATGCTGCAGCCCGACAATGCAAAGGAGGATATGTATACTTTCCCCATGTCCACTTCTTCCATTACCCTCCCCCCATCTGGTACACCTTCGCCGGACCTAGGACCATCAACCCCACAGACTACGACTTTTCCTACAGACTCCCCGCCAATGCCGCCTACACCGTGCAAATCCCAGCGGAGTCAAAAAGTGAAACGAAAGCCTGTAACACTCTCCTTTGACGCCTCGACAAGTCTGGATGCAGCTCTAATGCAATCATCGTCAACCGAGTCAGATCTCCGCGCGTCGACTGCTACCAATAAACACGCAAGCTTCGAGATCCTTTCCACAGGCACACGTCCAAGTTTCCTCGATACAGATCCCGATATTCTTTCCAACAAAAGCATTCACAAACCTACGAATCAACAACCGCTTGGTTGGAAAGTCACGAAAACGCAGAATGTGAATGGTCGTGCGCGTGTGATATCGGAACATCAACCGACTTCGTCTTCGCCTTTGCGCTTTCATTCGGCCTCGGCTTCGGGTTCTGTGGCTTCGTTACCCACTGTGCCTGTGTCTCCAAAGTCGGTTACTTCATCGCAGATGTCTCCGTCATTGCCTTCGTCTCCGATTTTACCTCCTTCGTTGTCTTCTTCTCATCGAGATTCGAGGGAGATGGTATTGGAAGATGTTTCTTCTATGGCGACGGAGGCAGCGGTGCGCGTGAGGAGGGTTTCGATGGAGAGAAAAGTGTTTACGAATGAGAGAGGGTGGCATGATAGGGATGGTGGGAGAACGAGTTCGAGTGAGGATAATAATGAGAGTGGTTTTGGTTTGAATGAATCTTCAAAGCGCGAGAGGAGAGCTTCGAGGACGTCTGAGGGAATGGGAGCACGAGGAGGCTGTAGATGTGGAGCTTCGGACCAGGGGGGGAGGAGTAGTGGAGAGTGGGTGGGGGATAGGATTGATATTTCGATTGGGAGAGGGAGGGTTAGGATTCAGTATGAGGATGAGAAGGATGTGGTGAGTAAGGGGAGGAAATGGTTTGGGAGGGGTGGAGCGCGGAAAGGTCGGGTTTGACGCAGGCGTCAACCGGTAATATGTGTGGGCGTTGTGGGGTTGTGGGGTTGTGGGGAGGACATTGTAGGACTTTATCTTGATATTCTATATTCAATAGATTGGGGCTGTGTTTGAAGTACGTTTATTTTTGTTGGGTTTTTACTGTTGTATTTTTTTTTTCGAGGTTTAGAGTGTACCATGTCACGCGCGCTCGATGTTATGTGTTTTTGACTACAGTTGCAAGTGTGGGGTATTTACGAAGTCCTAATACGATTGTACTATACACCCCAAATTTGAGATAGAAAAATAAACTTTTGTCGCACGGGTCGCAGTTCGCTTAGTCGATAAACTTGGACAACCTGTCAAGCTTGTCAAGCTCGGTGTCAAATGCCTGCCCAGTGACAAATCTCTACTGGGACTTGGGCACATTTTCGACCTACGAGAAGGATGATTTCAGGGGGTTAGACATAGTTTTTTGTTGAGCAGCCAAATTAATAGCTAGAATTAGCAAGTGAACACAAATTGGCTAGTGAATCACGATGATTAGCTATTCAAGCCAATGACTTGTTCGCTTTGCTAGGATTGTGGGAACTGCTATTTGAGATGCATTAGCGAGCTATCTTTAAGCGCCGCCCGAGCATAGACGGGGGTTCCCTACAATAAGCTGAGATGGGAACGCGGGAGGCCCTTGCTGGCTGCACTTTGCGTGATTTAGCCAGATTGATCGCAAATTGTCGTAGCTATTAAGCCAGGGAGATGGTAATTATACATGTAACAAGTATTCATATTATTCTAAAGAAATAATAAACGGGGAAGATCCACGGATTCCCCTGAGGACGTGCACACATTCAAGTTTTATGAATTCATCGTCCACCATCGTGCATCATGTCAATGTCCCCAATACTTGGAGATACCCTTGTGATGCTGACACCTGCCTTTCTATCATCTTGTGCTCATAAATCACATCAAAATGCCGATCCAAATTCTGACCAGTTGATGCTACAGGTGAACGCGACGCCATCATTACCACACCACTAGACGGCTTCATATTTCTGGTTCTGGCCTCGGTCGCAATACAACTGAGGGTCACAGCATCTTGTCAATCTTTACAAGAGGCATAAATGGATCCAATCGTTCAAGGCTAGCGGACGGTGGTTCGTCTGGACGACATCTTTCTCCCTCTGATACTGCCGCTAGCACAGCGAAGTCCCTCCTTTGACCCTCAATTGCGTCTTCCCCATCAAACCCGTTATTCTCCTCTGTTCTTGAGCATTGTGGGACCCGTGTGCTGAGACATCCTGCGGTAACCCCGTAACCTCTATCCGATATTCGTAGGGTCGATGTATCCTGAAAACCAAAGCTCGCACATGGAATTCAATCAAGCAGACTATGAGTCGTTGTGAGTCATTCGTCATGATCGTTCTTCAAGATAATGGAGAGAGGTTCTTTGGGGTGTTTGTTGTCTTTGCACGGAAAACTGCTTCCTCCTTGTTAACCTCGAGATCTTATGTCCTGTCATGTCTTGCAATTAGTCACTGATCACGTAGTCTAGGCAAATTCAATGGACGTTAGCGACCATATCCTTCAGTATGTCCTACGTTATTTCGTCATCCTTGCTAAATTTCTGAACGGATCATAATCAGCATTGCTCATTTACGAGTATTTGCTCACATTCGTTGACGAGGTTGAAAGGTTTTGGCCATGGTGGTCAGGGGCCTTCTTTAATTTCCAACCACATTATATATCCAGAGAGCCGGAGAACCGCAATAATTGCGACAATATTACTAGGAGAGATGATATGAAGAGAAGAGGATGCAATGTCTCATGTGCTTCGGTGTTATCCTTCCTGAATCGTTATTTAACGATTGTTGGTTATGTTCCAGTAATGTGGGATTTTATATCGGGAATAACCGAAGAAAATGTCAGGGAAAGGGTGAGTGGATTATTCTATTATCATTGTGTTCACATTATCTTATCTTACTTCTAGGTGTATGTATCTGTTTCGTTCTATTGAACCGTCTATTGATCCTTTCGTTTTCAGCTGCACGGACTTACAAACCTACCAACAATTCCTAACTGTCATGGTTCAGCTTATCGTTGGATGTGCGTTCATTATTTATATTGACTTTCTCAACCGTAATTTCCTTTCCAGGGATGATGGTAATACGGATATACGCACTCTACGAGCGTAGAACGTGGGTTGCTGCGCTTTATGTCACGATATCCTGCCTCGCTACTGGTACCGCAATTGTACGTCGATCCCAAGCTCATATTTCACGTTTTAGATGACGATTAGACATAGTGGGCAATAATTACTAGTAAGCGAAAGAAGACGCACATAGCGGTTGCACCGTTTGGTTGCAGTGAGACCTTGACCGCAGATCAGTATGTATTTCGTACTTCATACGCGGTATCCATCCCTTGACGTCTAAGTACATCAATTCATCCCCTAGAGGCCTTTGTGAGTCTCCCTTTCAAATTATGGGATGAGATTGATCAAGAAATAGACTTGACAGCGGCATGGCTCGGGGAACTCGTATTTGATATTCTTGTGTTTGGAATGACATTATACAAAGCACTCACACTTCCACGCATGGGCGGCATCGGTTTGTTGACGATGCTAATGTATGATGGTATGAGCTTCCTTCTTTCCTCTTATATCTCTTTTGTGCTTCATTAATATTCTCTGTACAGGAACCATGTACTTTGCGTGAGTTCACAATCGGAGACAGCTCATCCTCACAATGATAGTAACCACCCAAAATGGTAGCGCAATGGTTGTAGCGAACATGGCAAATATACTAAGCTTTATTGTATGTGGCACTTTTCAATGAAACCCAGCAATTGACGAAAGCTACATTGTGATAGTTGGGCGATGTACGTGACTACTCAGTGCTCTCAGGAAAAGCTAACTTTGATTTTATCCATCTGTAGCCCTTCAGTCGCGGGGTTTTTAGCATGGCTACGAATGTGTGAGCCCGGACCCTGTGTCGCACCCTCGCTTGATGTAATTTCTCATCCATTTAAAAGGTTATCATCGACAATGGTCTCCCGACTGATGCTGAATCTACGAGATCCCAAACTTCACTTGCATGGGGGTAGAAGAAATGCGAGCGAAGGGCCCAGGCAGACAATATCACACAGTATTAGGTTTCATGGAGAAACTACTTGGTTTGATGGATGTGAAGCCATCACGACTGTTGGAGCCAATTCGAGAGGCTTGGTGGGAGCTCCATCAGATCTGGTCGGGCTCTGATGTATGAAGGATGAGAATCAAGGCCTCTTGTTTTCGGTCTCACAGGGAGGCTTGCCGTGGTGCTGATAGCAAGGTATGGAGGGGGTCGGCCCAGCGTAATCTATACTAGCTCAACAACTCTGTTTCAATTTAACTCTACTTATTGTCTAGCACTGAAGAAAATCTTCCGAGAGTTCAGTATTTGTACATTTTGTTTCATCGGGACTAATAAAGTGTAGATTTATATGCAAAAAATTACCCATGTTGAAAGACGATTCAACATGTTACTCGACTTTTTACACACCTTTTCAGAAGCAGCCACTCCGTGGCCCCACTTGAAGAATTCCGATGACGTCCCTGTGACCCCTTGAGGCGTTCGCACGTACTTCAGACTCAATGGAATACACATTGTCGTTTGTGAATGTGTTGAATCCAAGAATCACCGTGCCAACTATTCAGGAAATACAGTATAGGCCTTCCATAAGGGAACTGCTTACCGGAATGCTCCACATGAACCCTCAGACACTGTGTTACGTAGATACATCACTGTCGTGACCGGCGCCTGTCCCGGAACGCAGGTAGTTTGCTTGTTGTGGTCTATAAATCGAGAGTGTTCATCATCTCATCGTCGTCGCTATCCTACACTCGCGGCTCGCACCAAAGTTCTAATCCAAATCCTGACTAGGACTGTTGATGCTACAGGTGAACATGAATCATACCGCACGACTAGACTGTTTCATGTTTCTGATTCTAGCCTTCGAGAGTCACAGCATCTTATCAATCTTCACAAGAGGCATCAATGGACCCAACCATTCAAGACTAGCGGACAGTGGTTCGTTTGGGCGTAATCTGTCTCCCTCTGATACTAGTGCTCATAGCGAGTTCTCTTCCTCAACCCTGACTTGCGCCTTCCCCATCGTACCTGCCATTCTGCTCCGTTCTCAAGCATTGGCGCCCAGACTCTGCAACAACTCCGTAACTGCTATCCGATATCTGCAGGGCTGATTTATCCTGTAAACCAAAGCTCGCCCATGGAATTCAATCAAGCAGACTATGAGTCGCTGTAAGTCAATGGAGAGTGGTTTGTTTTGGAGTGTTTCCTTCGGAATGCTCGTTCTCTTTCATGGAAGACTGCTGCCTCCTCATTAATCTTGAAATTTATGTCGCGTCACACCCTGCAACCAGCTACTGATCACGTGGTTCAGGCAACTTAAAAAAACATTGGCGACCATAACCTTCAGTATGTCCTGCGTCATCTCGTCGTCCTCGCTAAATTTTCTTAGCGGATCATGATCAGCATTGCTCATTTACGAGTATTTGCTTACATTCGTTGATGAGGTCGAAAGATTTTGGCCATGGTGGCTAGGAGCCTTCCTCAATTTCCAACCACAATACACATCCAGGGAGTTGGAAGATCCCAATCACCGTCACAACATTACTATGAGAGATGATACGGGGAGAAGGGGATGCAATGTCTCATGTGCTTCGGTGTTGTCCTTCCTGAATCGTTATTTAACGATTGTTGGTTATGTTCCAATGATGTGGGAGTTTCTATTGGGAATTACTGAGGAAAATGTCAGCGAAAGGGTGAGCGGACCATTCTGATATCATTTTGTTCACATTATCTTATCTTCTAGGTGTATGTATCTATCGTTCGTTCTATAAATTTCCTCATTGACCCTTTTGTTGTTAGCTGTACGCACTTGCAAATCTACCACCAATGTTTGGTCGTCGTCATTCAGTTCATCATTGCATGTGTGTTCATTCTTTGCATCGACTTCTTCAACTGTAACTTCTTTAGGGATGATGATAATACGGATATATGCGCTCTACGGGCGTAGGACATGGGTTGCTGCGCTTTATGCAGCCATCTCCCCCCTTATGGTTGGTATCGCGATCGTATGTTAATACCCAGTTAATGATCCACACATTGACTAACAATGAGATATAGTGGGCAATACTTAGCAATCAACGAAAGAAGAAGCCGCCTGCAGTGGTTATACCATATGGCTGTGGTACAACCTTGACCGCGGATGAGTATGTATTTCACACGTTGCGTCCCTCCTTTAATATCTACACACAATAAACCTTTTCCTAGAGCTCTTCGTGAGTCCCCCCTTCCAAAACTTGCGGGGCGGGACTGATCGAGAATCAGACTTAATAGCGGCATGGATCGGGGAACTCGTGTTTGATACTCTTGTGTTTGGAATGACACTGTACAAAGCACTCACACTTCCGCGTATGGGCGGTATCGGTATATTGACGGTGCTAATGCGTGATGGTATGAGCTTCTTTTCTCTTGTGCTTCTTTGTGCTTGATTGTTGTTGTCCCCTGGCAGGAACCATGTACTTTGCGTAAGTTCACAATCGGAGATAGCTCGTTTTCACAATGATAGTAACCACCCGAAATGGTAGTGCAATGGTTATAGTAAACATTGCGAATATCTCAAGCTTTATCGTATGTGACACTTTTCAGTGAACTCAGTGATTGACTAAAGATACACTGATATAGTTGGGCGACGTACGTGACTACTCAGTGCCCCGGAAAGCTAATTTCGATTCGATCCGTTTGTAGTCCTTCAGCCGCGGGGTTTTTACGACGACTACAAATGTGTGAGCTCGGACTTTGTTGCAATTCGCTTGATTTAATTTCTCGTCTGTTTAAAAGGGTATCATCGACAATGGTCTACCGATTGATGCTGAATCTACGGGATCCCAAGCTTCATTTACATGGGAGCGGAATGGGAGCGTGCGAAGGGCCCGGGCAGACAACGTCGAATGGTATTGGGTTCCATAGAGAAATTATCCGTTCTGATGGGCATCAAAGCGTCACAACTGTTGGGGTCAATTCGAGAGGTTTGGTGGGCGCTTCGTCAGAGGTGGATGGGCTCTGATATATGAAGTATCAGAATTAATGCCTCCTGTTTCCGGTCTCAGAGGGAGGCTTGTCGTGGTGCTGATAGCAGGGTGTAGAGGGCGTCGGCCTAGCATAACCCAGTACATACTAGCTCAAGAGGATCAATTCTCATTTAATTCTCAGGCTTCTAGTACTTCTGGAGGTTCAATATACTTGTATATTTTATGCCGTCTGTGCCGATAAATTGTAAGTTTCGCTATGAGAATTTAGCACGTTGAAAGTACGATTTCTACGCGCCTTGTCAAAGATAAACACCTCGTGGCCCCACTTGAAAAATTCCTCTGACGCCCCCATGACCCCTTGAGGTGCTCGCACGTACTCGATATTGCCCCCCCTCCATCGAACCCTGTTTTCAATCGTAGTTCTGCGAACAACAGCGCGAAACCTCCGTGCTACTCTCCTGTCCTCGATCCAACCATATTCAGATCTTGTAACTAATACTCGTCAGTAGCTAATGAACAGCAAACAGGCATCACTGTGCCTATGTGTCCTTTACCATCTGACCACGAATCCCCGTTACATCATCCCAAGGAAATCAGATATACTAGACCAAAACAGTCGAACAAGGACATTGAGGAACACCGGGTACTCGTCTTTTATTACTCAGAGGTGGGGTTAGGTGATGGCGAGAATGATGAGGCGTTACGCTTTGTTGGACCTCTCTTCGTCGATGTATTGCTTAGGTTACCCCTCAGGTTCAAGTCGAAGAGCGGGCGCACACTGTGGTTTGTAATCGCGTCGAATTCATGGTGTGTATCCAAGAATAACCGTGCCAACTATTCAGGGAAATACAGGATAGACTACCTCTACTGGGGCTTGCCATAAGGGAACTGCTGCTGCCCAGGACAACTCGCAACCACCGAGTCATACAAATACTGCAAATTCGTCTGCACCGCCTCCAAAAGCACTCCAGTCGGGTTCGGGTACAAGCCCTTCACCACACGGTTCGCGAAATCCGCATAGATCCCACAGAACTGCGACAGGTCGGGCTGCGTAGTGTCAACCTCGTACGTGTTCACGCCGTTCGTGTTGGCTCCGGGCTTGATGGGGTGAGCATTGGCAACATCCGTGATGTTCTCGAATGCCATCGGCTGCGCAGCACGGTACCAGCCCTCGGGGAACTGGTTGGTCTTGAACCATGTCAGGGCATCCTCCTTGGACATCGTCCTGTTCTCCTTGATCCTGCCGTCGACGAGGAAGTTGATAGGGAAGGTGGACTCGAGGTAGACGGTGAAGTAGCGGGGCTGCATCAGCGAGAATTCGGGGTTGGTGGCGATGGACTCCTGGATGCGGTTCCACTTGTGTTCCTTGGCGACGTCCCAGGTGAACCTGCCACCGCCATACTTGTCCATGAACGAGATCATCTGTCTATCGGTCAGTGATGGATGTAGTGAGCAGACATTGGGGACGTGCCTCGTCGAAGAGGGTCTGGTTGAAGCTATGGTTGTCTCCCCAGAATGCATCAGCTGTGCGGGCGTCAGCCTTGTTAGATTAGGGGATTCATGAATGGCACAGACCTCGGGTCATGCTAGCATCACCCTCGAAGACCAGATGGGTGTTGAGGCCAGCAGCGGTGGCAGGGGCGGGCGGGGGCGTGCCGGTCTTGGGAGTTGCGTGGCCAATGCTCATGAGATCGGTGAGGAGGTTTCCATCGACGAGGTGGGCGGCGTATGTCGCGAATCTGGCAAACGAGTTCTCCATGTTGAAGCCTACACAAACCAAATTAGTTTGTTTTGATCTCAGGATGCGATCCGCACATACCCTCCATGACAGCCTCAACGAGCTTGGCGGGGGTCGTGATCCCATTGCGAGGGAGGTACTGTTGCAGTGGTCAGAATCGTCCAGATATTTCGACAATTATGATGCAGACGTACGCCATGGTTGGCAAGGGTATTCAGGCCGGGGCAGGGTCCACGAATATCATTTGGTCCAGGGGCCTTCCAGGGATGTGCCTTGTCGTACACAAGCTTGGTGCCAGTGTAGGCAGGAGGACCGGGGGGTGGCGCGGGTTTCTTGAACTGGACATCCCGGGCAATTTGCTCCAGTTCCTCTCGTGGGAGACCAGCCAAAGAGCCGTAGGATGGGTATGCAGAGGCAGAGGAGGCCAAGGCGAGAGCGAGAGCGACAAAGTTGACGAAATTGACCATGTTGCAGATGTGTGCGACTGGATAGGAGGTTGCTTTTCCTTGCTGATTCCTGGTGCTCTCTCTCGACTTTTATACGGGTTCGAACCTATGTTACAGGTATGTTACATGTCAGAGACTTGCGGGCTTGTTTTTGCGCGTTTTCGCGACGCGTCGAGTACTCGGATAGAGAAGGCGTATGCCCGAGCCATGTCCGAGCCCGTGTTAAATTGGTTATACAATTAGCGTGTTTTCTTGAATATGACACCCCGTAGATCTACATTGGCCAAAAATATGACGAGTGTTTGACGATAAGGCGTAAGTGAGAGGAAGTTCGGCTTGGTGTAGCCGGTCTCCCCACGATCACAAAGGCTGTGGCTATTATTATACTAAATGATTCGCAATAGCACTACGCACACATAAATATTCTTCCGCTCGTTATCGCTAGGATTATGTCTTGACGCACGATGTAAGGGAGAACCGATAGTCCGTGATATAGAATCGGATCTAAAATCCGAACATAGCCCAGTCCCCGCCTGCCCTGACAATTGATAAGTCCATTCATTGTGGATTACTGTTGATTCTTCGATTACGTATGGTGTCCCTCCTACAAGACGTAGCTATTTTGCCCCTGGTTTGAAGAAGCACAAAAACGCGTCTAATTTACTCTTGTTTCAAGTAATCTAAAACCATTGCTCCTCTTAATAAGACGATCTCGCCGGGACATTTGACAGATGATGTGTTCATGGTCTGATAACAGAACAACCTTACCCTGAGAAAAACTCGGGTAGGAATTTCAGAATATCTTGATCCTCGTTAGAAGACGGTTCTTGAAGTACCCGACCAGTTGCAATGGTTCCATCGGCTGGCTATACCACGGCATCATAATCTTCCTCAATACTATTGCACTTAAGAACTTGCGGTGGCATCCACCCCGGCTCTCTTGCTTAACCCAGGTGATGCGATACCTTACAATTGTTTTTTTTCCAAATCTAATCTATGTTTCCGTTTCTCAATGACTTCCATCTGTCTTTACTCAATTGTTATAGATACCCGCCTAACAGCCGTACATACCATTTCGTGCCTTGAATGATTAAAATCGTATATGAAGAGTCAATGAGTTCCTGACAATAACAATCACCTCTAATGACATGTGGTCTAGAGTTGTTGTAATGCCAGAGCCATAGCGAAGCGATCTTCAAATCGATCGTGAGATCGAAGGACGCAAAGTACACCAGTGATGCTATCGCACGATGAAGTTATCCTATAGCCCAAAATGCCTACTACCACACGTGAATATGTCGGTATGTGGCGTATGTGGCGATTCTTTTCCGATGCGAATACCTGTTCCGAAATAACTCGGGTCAGGCTGGGGTTCATGATGGTATATCTTATCCTCTCAATGCCGTCACCGTAACAAAAATCTCACACTACTCAAGAGTTTAGTTTGCCAAAAGCTTTCTGAGGGGACAGTATGACCACATTGTTGTAGTTGATAATTTATAGGTTAAGGATTACAGCTCGATAAGATGGCCTACTGCCTCCAAAAATCTATGAAATTGAGACATCCCCTCATTGCGCCGCTAGGCTATGCCTGTCATTACAACATTAGCCCCATTGGAATAATCCGTTGCCAGTGGTCAAGGATGTATGAAGAATTCACTCTACAATTTGAATAGTGTTTATTGTTGGCACAGTCAGGAGTAACAGTTCTCCAGAATTACCTTGCATGAGGCTACTGGGAATCCCCATCTCCCTCACAACTGCAGGAATATAAATTTTTTTACTTCCTTAACAAGTCTGGTAAAGGAGCGAGTACTAGATGAACTGAGTACGATTCAGAGGGCGTAAATCAATTGGGCTGAATGTTGTTTGCCCATGTATATGGCTACACAGAGACAGTTTTCCCAAGGTCAGGGTCGGGAGGAAGGGACTCCACCAACTGCCAACCGCGTTATGTTAGGACACCCTAAATTGCGTGGGAAACATGCTCAAACGTGCGCTTACAACGAGTGGGAGGAGCTTGAGGCTTAGGATTTAGTGAAGCAGTATGATATATTATATGCGAATTATCACCACTTGGAATCAAGTAAGTGAGACTATCAATTGTGAGACTATACTACTAGTATGTTGGAAGTACGGTGACGCGTGTAGATATGGCCTCGATAAGCTTACTATATAAGTGTTATTCGCTCACCCAACTTTGAACTAAGTTTAAACATCACTAGAGCAAGGGACCACACCCTTTGTGATCGTGGGGAGACCGGCTACACCAAGCCGAACTTCCTCTCACTTACGCCTTATCGTCAAACACTCGTCATATTTTTGGCCAATGTAGATCTACGGGGTGTCATATTCAAGAAAACACGCTAATTGTATAACCAATTTAACACGGGCTCGGACATGGCTCGGGCATACGCCTTCTCTATCCGAGTACTCGACGCGTCGCGAAAACGCGCAAAAACAAGCCCGCAAGTCTCTGACCTGTAACATACCTGTAACATAGGTTCGAACCCGTATAAAAGTCGAGAGCGAGCACAAGGAAGCAGCAAGGAAAAGCAACCTTCTATCCAGTCGCACACATCTGCAACATGGTCAATTTCGTCAACTTTGTCGCTCTCGCTCTCGCCTTGGCCTCCTCTGCCTCTGCATACCCATCCTACGGCTCCCTGGCTGGTCTCCCACGAGAGGAACTG
>QFDT01001277.1:0-10013 GCA_003315915.1 Macrolepiota dolichaula
TTGAAATAAAGTTCTGTGTGCCATGGATTATTACATAAATTAGTTCCCCCCACGGCGTGGCTGATGGTGGATGACACTGATTAATATTGGAACTTCAGAGGCTGGGCTTGGTGGACTTTCGCACATGTTCAAGATATCGAACCAAGTGAAGAAGCTCGAACCCATTTATGGTCATCCCCAAAATATTTGGTATAAAACGTGATATAATCCACAAGCACAGTGGAAAGAATTCTGGATGCCAGGCGCTGGGGACTCCCAGACCGGTGTTCGAATTTTGGGAACCTGACATGTAATTACCTGCACCGCAGGCTATCCGCAAGTGACACATCTCATTCCAGGTTCACCAGTACCAAATATCTTGGGTTGATTTAGTCGGAGGCTTCTCGAAAATTGAACAGTGTCGCAAGAATAACCCAGATTCGCCAAATAGGTTCATTCAAATCAGTTTTTTTTTCGAGAACCTCAGCAGGACCAGACCGACACTTGACGTGATGAGTATATAACGATGCACGCAACAAGGAACAGGTCCATGACCGCCACAAGCATGTCACAAGGGTATTCTTCAACACACAATTCTCCAGCTCACCAACACCTACAAGCGACCACTCGGTAGGGTTACTGGTGAATGGATGTCAGAAGTTCCCTTTTTTCCCCAGACCTAAATGTCGATAACTCGCCAGCCACCAATCTTCTGGAACCTATCATCACATATATTTGCCCTTTTAAAATATCATATACTTGTTGTTAAGTTCGCAAAATACATCCTTACCTTACTTTTATTCATCATGGAAGCACAAGCGTTTCAAATGGACATGCGGAGCGTGAGTGGCAGTCGATGGTTATCACTGACTCAACCTGACTCTTTGCTCCGTAGTCTGATAAAAATTTGCTGCGCAGTGCCACGTGTGTTTATGGGCATACGCTTAAGGGGGAAGCTGCAATCTTCTGACCCAAGGAGTCGGGAAGGATAAAGGTAGCTTAATTTTTTGGTGTCCTATACATCTTTCATCCCTATGGCAACTTTTCTTTCCCCTGTTCCAATCGAGTTGGTGTACAGAGAGGTGGATGGTATACAAATTTCAATGGACATCTACATTCCTGTAAATGCAACAAAGCAAGACCCAGTTCCCGTACTGGTATGGTGGCACGGTATGCGAAATCAGTTGCTGGGATACGCTTGGACTGATAGCTCAGTACAGCGGGTGGTCTCATATCAGTAAGGGCCAAAATATCCACTCATGGAAGCGAATTACCGATGATACAAACGAACCCTACAGGGAACACGTAAAGGTAGCTTGAAACATTTATTGAGGCATACTCAATTGAAATCACGCCGTAGACCTACCCCCCCACATGCTACACGCCCCGGTAAAGCACAACCTTTGTCTCGTCTCAGTCGATTACCGCCTTGTACCTCAGATTCATCTCCCTGAGATTCTTTCCGACTGCAAAGCTGCTCTGGACTTTTTGGATACAAAATTGTTTGCAGATGAAACTGGAGGTCGTGTGGATACATCTCGTATCGTAGTGAGTGGGAGTTCCGCTGGTGGTTGGTTAGCATTGCTCGCAGGGACAGGGATCGGGTATGAGGCGAGCGGGATAGAGTCACCAAAAGGAATCAAAGGGATTATAGCATTGTACCCAATCACCGACCTCCTTGACCCATTTTGGTCTACAAAGCAGCGACCAGTGGTCTATATGGATCGAATCATTGAGGAATCTGAAGTACAGGCGTTCCTGGACACCAAGTCCGCCACGTTGAGTTGGTCCACCGCTGTATCGCACCGAGGCTTCGTTTATGAATACTCTTTGCAAGAGTGAGTACCTCGCCTACACCTTGCTACTTTTGTACTTATTTATTACAGAGGAATATTCGAACAGTTTGTACTCGGGGGAACCGGTACCGACCCTGCGGCATACAGCATCGCGCCGAATGTTCGAACAGGCAAATACTCCACACCCCCAACATACATCGCTGTTGGTAACGGTGATACTCGAGTACCGTATCAACAATCTCTCGACGTGGCCGAAGCATTCAAAAGCATTGCCGCACACATTTCCTATAATGAGCTGGAAGGTCTTGACCACCAGTTTGATGTTGAAGAAAAATATCACATGGAGGATATGTACCAATTTGTAGAGAGTGCTCTGAAACGGGTTTGAACAATCCATAGCTCAAATCAAGAAAAACAGGAAGAAATCTCTGGTCACCATGCGGAGTAGTATTGCAAAGGTAGAAGGTATATCATATATCATCAGATAGAAGACGCAGCAGCCAAGGAGGTAATGTGGAAGTTGTTCTAAGAATGAACCGCTTGGAGGAAGTTGAAATTCTACATGTACCAATTTCCGCACTAAAACACGATAACAATCACTGCCCATTTGGAATATTTCCACGTCAAAGCACAATGACGAGAGGATCATAGACTAGCACCGACACGCAACCTCCACATCTCAGTTCACCCTGAGAACACAACCCAAGTGCACCATCCCTTCACCTCTGCTAGCGACCGCGCCCATATTTTAGCATGGTGTGAAAAAAATAAAGTGGAAGTGCAAGAAGCTGGTGTAGTGTGCGTATGTAAGTAGTATCGAGGTTTGTCTGTGAGAGCGTCGCGTCAATTACCCGCTGGTGCACACTATCGAGACACTACCTGAATAATGAGCTCTTTACAGCCTTGCTAAAATCGTTCATGAATTCTAGGATATTATCATTCTCGGTCTAAAACTGCATCGTTATTTTCGGGAAATGAGAACAGAAGATAGCTTGGAATCGGACAATCGCATATTTGTGTTCAGCACAAACAACTTGACAACGGATTGATCATAATCACCCGAGGAATGTGCTTACAAAGGAAAAATGCGAACCTTCAAAGCTGTGGTCACTTGATAGTTATCGCCTGACCCCCGATGCGACCCTTAGCATATATTCAATATCAATTTGCCTATATATAAAGTGTCATGAATATTGTATTGAAGCCTGTCACCTTTCATCATGCGCCTCCCCCTCACCTTATTCTCCTTTTCTTTGTTGACTAGCCATACGTTGGCTACCGTTCTCATGCTTTACGATGGGTCTCCAAATTGTGGAACATCGCCTGAATATTATGAAGTGACCACGCTCGAGGATCAACATCTAGGTGTCTGCACGCCTCTCAACACGAGCCATGTCTATAGCATCCACCTAGAGTACCTCGCACCTGCTGTCAGATGCCACTGTATGTTCTCTCTCGCACTCACACCTCATCCAATGTGTTCTCAACCACACACCTGCACAGTCTTCGCGTATAATGCCACGACGTCAGCTAAGCAGATACAATCCTTCAAAGCTCTCTATTGATGATTTTTCAGTGACCCGGATAATACCTGTCCACCTAATCCCTTGGCAAATATAACTACTTTTTCAACGCGCGGGCCATGCTTCCAATATCCAGGTTTCCCCATGAGTACGATTCCAACTTGCTGCTAGGTTGTTGATTTTCAACTGACTCGGGCTTTAGCTGCATATAAGATCACTTGTGATTTGGAGTGAGAGAAAAGACCTACACCCACCTAAAACGATATAAGCCTACAAGGGGTTGTGCGCTGGGTCGAACACAGAATACAGGTTCAAAAATATGAGTCTTGTAGCCCAACTGACAACAAACTCACGTCTGCTCCATCCGTCGCCCCTCCAGGCACGTATTTTATTCTCAATGTCTCGGAAGCGGTGTCACATTCCCCCGCTGAAATTCCGCTTGTCGTTTTTGGAGTAGTTTATCCCCTGGCTTTGATCTTCATTCAATTGATTAGCAACTGCCGCTTGTCGAGGATCGAAAGGATCTGATCAATTGTTGAGTTACCTTGATATTGACTCGCTGTCCGTCGGAGAATTTGATGAGTATGTGATCTCGGCACCAGCCACGCGTACATGTTCCGAAACGACTGTGGGATGAGGAACCTATGGACTGACATCATATATAGATGCATATACCGCCTGAGATGACAGAACACACGCGCACCAGGAAACTCATCTCATGGTGCCTCTGGTCTCGGCTCTATTCGATGACCTATGGTCATATCGGTGCAAGCACATTTAGAAATTCTTGAATTTCACAGGAGTGTATTCATTATTTATAAAGAAATTAAAGGCTGGAATATCGAGCATGCAGGAAAATATTTCTTAGTACATGAGAATATCTTAATAACGAACCCATCCGATCAATACCAAAGGTTATCCGCTTGTCTATTTGCTCCTCTTGTAGATTTTACCCAAAAAACTCTCAAATACATCTCTCCTCAATGTGTTTTCCTTCTCGGCTTCCGGAACCTTTGCAATCCTATCCCGTATCAATCGCACAACATTTTCTTCATATGTCGCATACTTTTCGCGAATTCCTATTTCATCAAACACCGCCTTCACCTTCAATTCACTCTCGCCACCACTCGGCTTCTTTCCGTAATGCTCGTCAAGAATACGTCGCTGTGCGGGCGAAGCATGGAGAAGGGCAGTATTAATACACCAAGAACACTTGTTGTCGATGATATCGGTCCCAATCTTCCCGATCTGCTCGGGCGTTCCGGAGAAATCAAGATAGTCATCCTGAACCTGGAAATATTCACCGAGGGGAAGGAGGATGGATTTCGCGACGTCATATGGATCTTTTGGTGGGTCAGAAGAGTCTGTCAGGGTTATTGGAACGTGGGGAATGCCACAGATATGCATAGCGCACGCGACTGGCAGATAGAAAGAATAAAAGGCTGTCTTCCAAATCACGATGAGGGAGTGGCTATGTAATGTCAACTAGTTGATCCTAGGCAGGAACGTCCGCGGCTTACCGTTCAAGAGAGAATTTGGAAAGGTTCACTTCTTCGGGTGCCGTGATGAGGTCAATTAGTTGGCCGATCTCAGTTTGCCAGGTCGTCTCGAGGAAAAGTTCAAGGAGGTCAACGTAGTATGACTCTTTCTTGAAGTGGGCTTTGAGCAAACGGTAGACTGCAGACGAGAGCATAAACGAGTCGTTGATGGCGATCATGCCAACTTCTGGTTTACGATACCAGCAAGGCTGGCCCCGACGAGTGATCGAGGTGTCCATAATGTCATCAGATACAAGAAAATATGCTTGAAGCTATTCAGACTTAGATATGGTACAACTCGGGTAAGAATGTGGCGTACCAATTCGATGCACCAGCCAAGGACAGCAGCCTTGATATATTCTTCCTCGACCAAGGGTCGACGCTTGAGAATTTCGACAGTGTCCACGACGGACATGCCACGATTAAGTTTACCACCTGGAACATTGTATTCAAGATTCTGCGTTCATTGATGAATATCATCCTCCGGCCAAAGAATGAGATCCACCTTTCGATACCATGCCAAAACCTCCTCTGGTATTCCTTCCTTCTTCATCTCTTCCACGAGGTCTTCGGCTACTGTTGCATATACCTGCTCAAAACGTGCGCGACGAGCTGCCTTATCAGCCATGATAACGGGAAGGAAGAGAAAGATGAGGTGATAGCTGATAGTTGAACGGTCGTACGACTCCCGCTTTATTGACTCCTGTCATTCCGATCATCAATGACTTACTTAATGTAGCCCTTCCGAGATCCGCTGCCGTCTCTTCCGTTCATCACTTCCGCACACAATACGCACAGCAAAAAAGAGTCCCTAGCTTCATAGGATCAGTTGTAAATCAGCTAGTACAACTCAAAGAATAATGGGAACGAGGATCTGGCAACGTTGAGGTCCCATATCCAGAATAGAAACTTTTGTTTACGCACGAGCATCACTATACCGAGAAGAGGATGATGCGCCGCTATATACAAATTAAATCTGTTTAAATATATCTGATGTGAGATCAATATAAAGGAAAAACGGCGTCGAAATCCCCGCAAGGGACTCCCTACCTGGCAGGGAGCGAAGAGGGTTCAAGAGACCGTGATTGTGTGGGCCCATCTTCGAAGCGGGTTCCCCGGCCTGCTTCGCGCCAGAGCCACACATGCTGAAACTGGGCGTGGAGGGTGGATTAATTCGATGAGGAAATAGGAAGGTTGCGTGCCGCCCGTCGTATCGCTTCGAGTGGAGGAAAGAGTGAGCCGTGACCGTGACTCCGGCTAACAATGTCCCCAGCTACTTTCCTCTGCTCATTCGTCTGCTCGCTACTGATCAATAAACATTTGACGTTTTGGCTATCACCGTGAACTAGTTGTAGTGAGCGTTTATTCTATGTGCTTAAAATTCTTGAAGGAAAATCAGATAACAAGCCGTTGTTGGATATGTGCACAATTATGCGAATGGGTGAGACGACAAGAACATCATCTCGGTGGCTCTGAAAATCACCTTCCACTTTTTCAGGTGTGAGTTCAAAGTAGAAAATGAATGCTCATTGACATCAAGAACGATTCAGTAGCTAACTCGCACGATCTCCCTGATATCTAGATTGTCTGAAATTGTTCGATATTAACACTATAAATTTATTTGGAGTCCTCCATTCATGCAACTAATAAATTAGTGCCATCACCATGGCAGGAGGGATGGCATATTTACGTCCTGCCTCGTCCTGTCCCGCACTAACACCCCTCTTTTACCCACCATGCTTCCGAAATGACTATTGGCCGTTCGATGATCACCTTGCTTCGTGGACACTAGAAGATACGAACATTCCACTCGTAATGCGCAAGGGGTAACATAAAAAGAGATCCCGTACGCTTTAACATTACTCCCACTTGACCCCATCTCAGAAAGAACAGCCATCATGCGTTTCCTTGCTACTGCATTTGTCCTCCTCTTTGCTGTTGTCTCCGCCTCCGCCACTATTGAAGGTAAGCCTAAACACGGTTGCCATCCACCATCATCGTACTGTCTATATGTCTAACCAGTGGATCTGCAGAACGTGCAGGAGTTCCGGTACGACAGTGACTATTTTGTGCCGCCTCCGCACACACTCACTCATCCTCTCAGGGAGGCGCATGTGGTGGGGATAGATCCGTACGTCGAACTATTCTGTCTCTCTTACCTTCACCTGACCTTGAATCCATAGTGTACGTTTCGTTGAATTCTCTCTGCTTTACGCCTTCTAGTTCGAAAATAACTAAACATGAATTGGTGCTACGATAGGCCCTCGCGGCTACGTCTGTTGTGGACCAACCCATCAAGGCGCTACGTGAGTACAAATTTTGTTGCCTCCCCGTGCTTCCAGGCGTCCCTGACATGAACGTGGCGCTCGCTAGCTGCTTACCTCATGGTTCTTGCCATGTCTAGAAGACTGGTGCATGTACTACTATTGTCGTTGTATCGAGCCACTCCCTACCGTGGAATGTATCATATTGTCAGTATTGTTCTGGACTGTCACTTGTCTGAGACTGTCACTTCACTTCGTTGTTACCGTCATACAGGTGGGTTCGTCTATTCAATAACAATGACTTGTTGCGGAAGCTGCTCGTTTGCGACTAGTGTATGTTTCAATTATTTTAGTCAACTTCTGGGCGGTTCGGGGTCGGGCTGCAAGTCTGATTCTAATGAGTATAATTATCGCTACGAAGGCCATTAGAATGTTGATAGCGGGCATTCATTCTTCTTCTATGTCATCTTCGGACCTCATGGAAGAAACTTTATATGTAAAACAACATCCAGACGCAAGGGTATGACTAGTCGTTTTTTGAATAATGTCATGAGTTATCGCTCACATCTTCATATGGCTACTCCCCACGGTTTCCACACCTCTACATCCCAGGATCCAATATCAAACAAACGTCCATAAGCGTCGACTTCATGTTACTGACAGGAATACTCGATTTAAGTCATATATATCATTGAACGAGGAATCACTGAGATGAGCATGGGCTTTCGTATTATAGCCAACAAACCCTCAAGCCACCAAAAAAGAATTCCGATACGGGGAATCGAACCCCGAGCTGCCGCGTGAAAGGCGGCAATGTTAGCCGTTACACCATATCGGATTGTGAAATGTATCACACTGGGCTGAGGATATCATCAGGTGGTTTGATCATCGCACGAGGGAGTACCCGCCTCGATAAGGTCAGCTTTGTTGCATGGCCCCAGAAATTGTGTTTCTGTTCCCCCATTTTCTCATTCACAGTACGTTTATGGACGAATATGTGAACCAATGTTATGAGTAACAACAAAGGATCACGACAGAAAGCTTGAGTGGTTGGAAGTAAGCCAAGTTTGGGGTGTGGCGAACCGTTATTGTTGAGCAATAGAGGGATCAATAAGAGTACTGGTACTGGACGGGATCGGTATAAGATGCAGATTGGTGAGCAGAAGAGGGGTAGGAACGTATCGGAATGTTAATGGTGGCCAACGTTTGAACACATGAGTTCAAAAGACGTGTCCAAGACTCGCCGAGCACTGCACCGACATATAAGAGAATATAGCATTGACTTAAGTAGTCGAACGGTTTTCCGGTCCTAATCTAGGTTGGAGGCTGGTGAAGTAAAGATGTTGACGAGGGCGAACTAGGATGAACAGTCACATACTCAAGTAATGCACAGAAGTTCAGAGAAGGCTATGTTTTGTGTCAGGTGTGCACAAGTCACATCAGTCATCACCCATCGGCACCGTCGTGAAGATGTCGTACATAGAGAAAAAAAGGAGAATGTGATGCCGTTAATTGCCATCAATCTGAGCTTGTCCGACCTGCAGTGGATACCTAAAAAGTGTGCACCTAGACAGTGATTGCCCGAAGTGACAGCTGTGTTCTTGGGAAGTAAGTGTGAATTTACGTAGAATGTTAACCACGGAGTACCTCGATGTGATTCTTGCGCAGGAGCGAGGAACCAACTTCAATGGGGATGTCATGCATTACCAAATAAAAAATCACAAACAAACATACAGTTGCTTTGGCTTGTGCAACGACCATCTCAAAGCAACGGCGAAATTCTCGCACCACAGTGTCTGTATATCTTCGACGTGCCGATTTTACCACGGTACGTGTCCTTGTTCGCCGTACTGCGGGCATCATAGCAATCGTCTCCGGGGCTCTCAACGAGTGAGTCACGATGACATAAGATAAATATAGTGGTTTATAGATGTATATAGGTGGCTCTAACACCTTCTACCAGCATCAACCCTAAACGTGTATGAAGTGGAGGAAGGGTCAGAAGGACGAACCGAAAGAGTCCGGTAAGGATGCAGACGCACCAGCGAAAGATGTTCTTGCCCCGCCCGTGTCATTCTTCCAGCTGTTCAGGTTGGTCTTTTCTGTATTTCGTCACATACCATTAATGAAATCTTCAGGTACTCTACACCCTTTGATATCTTCCTCAACATAACTGGAATCATCACAGCTCTGGCCGCGGGAGCTGCGCAGGTATGGCTTTCGTAAGACTGCTTTCTGAAAAAAGAAGCCTCAAGTGTTCTAGCCCATACTAGCCCTCTTGTTCGGTGCACTTTCCCAGAATTTTGTTTCATTCGCTACGACGGTTAAGCTTGTCCAGGATGGTCAAGCGACACAAAATGATCTGAGCGCTGCAGCGCGCGAATTCAGGAAGTCTGCAAATCGGAATGCCTTGTATTTTGTGGTTGCCGGTGAGTTTTCCGCTAGCTGTTCGCCCCCGTTGAACTTGTAGGCTGAAATTAAGATCCGCAGGTATTATTGTCCTTGTCTGCACGTTCGTCTACATGTACGCATGGGCGTATACGTCGGAGGTGAATTCGAAGCGCATCCGGGAGCACTATTTACAAGCTGTTCTCCGGCAAGATGTAGAATACTTCGACGAAGTTGGCGCTGGCGAGGTCGCGACACGTATTCAATCAGACACTCGTGCGTATTTGATGTCGGCACCATCATCCTGGATTCTTATCTTTTCAAACAGACCTGGTGCAAGAAGGGATATCCGAGAAAGTTGCAATGGCTGGGCAATTCACCGGTTCATTTATCGCTGGCTTTGTCCTCGCCTACACTCAGTCTTGGCGGCTCGCTCTCGCAATGACTTCAATTCTTCCATGTATCGCTATAACAGGTGCCTTGATGGGAAAGTTCATGACTCGTTACACGCAGTATGTTCTATAT
>QFDT01001278.1:0-16587 GCA_003315915.1 Macrolepiota dolichaula
GATACTCGTTTTCGTCATCGTCACCGTGGTTGATCGATCTAATGCTTGCAACCAGGTAATAGGGGAAGAGTTGGTGTGCACCTAATTCTTCCCATATCGCCAATTTAGACACGTAGGATGATCGACCTCGATCCATCCCCTGCTTGTAACACATCTTCATGAAATTCAGATAGAGGTCAGCGATGAGACCATCATTAGACCGGACGTAATGTTCGTGCAGCGTCGTGCGTTGGGTTCCTTGGGAACGAAGCGTGTACATGTATCCAAAAAATTGTGGTGGCGCAGGAGTAGGGAGCACAGTATGTCAGTTGAGAGAGAAGATTATCTGCAGGGTGTATCATGTCAGAATATAATGGCCATATGCTTATTGTGATTGCCGTTATACCCTCAAGATAGGCGCATAGACCGCCTCCATTGTTCCACAAAAAAGGATTTGACCAGCTGACTTATGATTGATCGATTGGGCTCTAAACGAGCTCATACCGGTAACAAGCCTGCACGCAGATGTTTATTGTTTAGGATTGATGACCACGTCTCTTGTGCGCGCCACAGCGGGTAAGCATATAGATGGGAAGAAGGCATGGGCCGAAAAGTGATGACATATTTGATACGACGGCAGTAGTCGCTGCAGATAGACCCAATCACAGATAGTAATGTTGGTGGATGCGGAACAAGAGTAAGAGTATCCTATATCACATAGCCAACATCATCATCTCCAGCACGCAGTAAGAACAAACGACAGCGATTAGTATCGTCGAGGAGGAAGAGGCCATCGGTGTCGTTCGAAACTTCATATTGCTTCAGTTCGTCTTGGCCCAGACGAACCTCTGACCAAACAATGACAACGTTTCTCACACCTTTCCTTCCCGACACCCAGTGCGCGCAAACTTGGGTCAAGGAGCCATTCTCTACTTAACCTTACCCAACAAATCATTGCCCTAATTTCCATATAACTCCCGGTTGCGCACCCATGGGAGCGCTCTACGTATCAACGCATCCAGAGGACTTATCTCAGAAGCCGCGACTTCAGCTCGAACAATCAATGGTCCATTACTCACATTTCTGTCTGGACATTCTTAGCGCCTCCCAACGATAGGAAGAATTTTTGGAAATGTCTATTCCAGCACCTCATGGCAACCCTGATTGCCGCGATTCATCCTCACGGGGAAAAATCTCCGACTCATTGGAACACGCAGATTTCATGACTAACAGTAAGACGGAGCCAAAGCGGAGGAGATATAAGAAGGCCTATATACCACTCTCTATGCGAACACAAGGAGCTCTTCCAACGCCACGCACAGGATAACCATGATAACCTTCTGGTGGTGTCGGATTTAGAAGACGGGATATGACGCTTGCCAAGGGGATGTTGTTATTACTCAATTGGTCCAATAATCTCACTAGCGAACTCGTCGCTTGTGGGGCAGTGCAAGTAGCGGAGCTTATGCGATCGGTTTTCCGTTCGATCGTAGTGGAAAATTGGCTAGTGGGGTGCTGTATATTTGAACAAGATAAATACCGTTAGTCAGGCTCCCCGACCGTTAGTCATTCGAAGGTGAGCATCAATCCAGTGTACTCCACTTCGATTATTTGCCAAGTCAGACCCGCAGGCAGATAACCAAATAGTCTCACTTCGAATGTAGCGTCAATGCTGTAAGAGACTCCCGATATTTGAATTTGACAATTGGATTCTAGATGAACGATTACATCGAGGGGGGCCACTGCGGAATGTGGAGCACCTTAGCCTCACGAAGAACTAGTGTACCACAAGCTCTGCTCCCTGAAGAACAGGCTCTCATAGTGGATTTCACGTACATCGGTTTTTGTATAAAGGTTTCACTCGTACTCGGTCCAGAGGTCAACGGCCTCTGTCGAACATGTTCTCCCTCGTGTTCTCTACACTAGCAACTGCGTTTACCCTTCTCTCCTTCGTGGCCTTCACTTTGGCTCAACCCGTAACGTCCTTATCTGCTCATAAAGCTGCATCTAATCTTTCCTGTTGAACAGGCACTGTCGTTGGGGAATTCCTACTCCATCCGCAGTACAGCTAGTGGTGAACTCTATTCTCGCTACAATGGGGAGGGGGTGCCCCTCTTCCTTGGTGCCGAACGAGGCGACAATGCTACTGTATGTCTCCTGTTTTTATCTGACGCGGCTGCATTTCCTGAATCCCTTCCCCATAGTGGCATCTTGATGGTAGCGGTGATGGAATTGTGAACATACTCCATCGTGAAAGTGAGAAATATCCGAGTATTGCGGCAGGACCGGTCAGTCATCCAACACATGCCTTCTATCAACGCTAATCATCATATACTCGTTCTGTAGCACAAACCCATTATTGCATCGTCCGGAGGACATCCTACTTGGTGGAGACTCACCCATGTTGGGTGGCGTCAATATCTGGTATGCGAAATGTCAACCAATGAAGAATCGTGCGTTAACAGGGCCAAAAATTCAGATCTCCCACAACGTCGAAGACGACCAGAACGGCGCATTCGATGCATTTTGGACAGTGAGGGAGAATTCTAACCAGGTACACTGCCATCGCTAGATTACGGAGTCATTCTGACTGATGTACGTCGGGTGTTTAGATTTGGCTTGACCCAAAGGCCGGTGATAACGACCAATCGCAAATCTGGGAATTTGAGCAGTACGAGCCTTAGGGTGATGGGATGACCATGACGTTCTCGGCTGGCTCTGAGCGCCAATTATGGGGTGGAATGTGACATAGAAGTAACGACGTACATGGGTACGGTATACTGTGTCCCTCTCTGGGATCATAAATACATCTTCCATGGAAATTGAGAGTGAAAAGAATCACGGTCTGGCCACTGCGCCGACAAGAAGGTGGCGAATTTGTGTGTGCTTGGAACCAGCAGTCCAAACCCCCATGTCCTCGTTTAGGTGATTCGTCAAATGGAAGAATTTCCTGTAGATCCGGTCGCGACTACTGTTCATGAATGTTGTAGTGTGGGTGTTTGGTGCAGTGAGTGACGAGACTATGCTCGAGTCGAGCTGTAATACGGATGGTAAGACGTCAGTAGTATTCTCCTTCTGTCCGTAGCTACGACACGAGGGATCCACCTACACCAATGCACACTTGCGTTTTCCAGTGCTTACCCCCCAAAGTGTCGCATTATAGTGCCCGTGATTGCCGCTATACCCTCCTCAAGATAGGCACGTTGACCGCCTCCATTGTCGCACAAGAAAGGATTTGACCAGCTGACTTATGCCTGATTGATTGGGCTCTAAGCGAGCAATTACCGGTAACGAACCTGCACACAAATGTTTATGGGGATTAATAAAGGGAACACTGCGTAGTGATGGCATACGCCACACAGTATAGTGGTGATATATGCCACACAGTATAGTGACAGACGACGGGCGAGGGAATGCATAACAAATCACGGTGCTCTCAAATTGATGAAAGTACATAAACGGCAAAGCAGTTCGCCACAAGCAGTGAAGGGGCATATTTACGAGCCCACTGGCAAGGGCCTCACATGGAACACTAAATTATTTTCATCGAATTCCGGACCAATTGCCTGCAGAAACCGCCTTTTGATAATCTTGTCTGCTTCAATCTCCTTCACGCTGTCAATATCCAGTGCTTCGAGGCGGCGTGTGCGAAACCAGAAAAGAATATCAATGTACTCTTTTGATTCGGGGACAAGCACTAAAAAAGTGTATTAGTGGGTGATTTCTCAGCGTATAGGACACGAAGTAGACGAACTATTCAAGATTGGCGTCCTCGCTCGTACCTCGCGGGGGAGATCGAACCACCAATCATCTGCGGCAAACAAAAGACATCCTTTGACATCTGCGCTTATATCCTCGTTCGCGTGCCGGGGTTTTATGACGAAGGGTTGAATACACTCTGGTTCCAGGGAATATCCAATTTCGAAAAATGGCATGTCGATGGGAGTATCTCAGTGGTGTTTGAACAAGCCAACCTGTGGCTATAAATAATGAACTGTTTGTCTCTGCTTGGGCTACCAATCACGGACCAATAGCATCCGCCCTGAGCCAGCTCCTTCAACAGTGGATGGTCTGCCCCACCCATTCCTGCTTGTCTCCTTATCAATTCTGTATTGCATTCATCTCATTATGCTGGGAATTATCAAACACTCAAATAGACTTCTGTGAAGTCAATTTCCTGTATTGGTGAAGGAAAGCATGTGTTGGAGAATAAACACAGATCAATTGGCACATGGTCACAACCATTTTGTTGAAAGCAAAGTGTACGACAAGCATGCATAGTAGTGTACAATAAGGGAAACACTTGCCTTGCTAGTAATAAACTGGTGAAAGCTTAAGGGTTTGAGTGGTTGCTTGTGAAAGTGTTATGGTTCAGCAGGCTCCTAGACCTAAGTTAGGAGGCGCCTAGCTAATTAAGGACCAAGATCCTTAACCAGCCTTCTAATAGGTGAATTGGCAAAGTTACAATACCAAAGTATAGTAAGCAACTGATAATGTTGAAGCATTGTGGTTATGAGTCCTTAACTTCAGAGGATTAGAAGTTAAAGTTGACCAATCTTAAATTAGACAGGTAACAATTAAGTTACAACAGAAGAGAATCAAAAACTTGAAGTTTTTGATCCTGTAATCTATGCCTATTTATGCAAGTCCAAAGGCTGTTGTGTACTAGTGTATTTACAAGTCATAAATGTCTGTTTGGTTTACCAATTGAGGAAGAGAAGCTACTAGTACACTACAGAGTGTCCAATGAGTCAGTCTGTATCTAGGTTGTAGTCCATGATCTACTATAACATTCTATCTACTCTGAGTCATTGTTACCTGAGATAGTAAAATGCTTGAATGAGGTAGGGAAGCCTGTGGAGGACTCCTGAGTCATAGTTGCAGTGGAGGAAGACAAGAAGGCCAAGGAAGACAAGGATAAGGATGAGAGATCATAGGAAATGATCTCTGAGGACATCTCCTGATAATAGGAGGCAATAACATGAAGTGGAACATTTTCTGAGGAGTCAGAAAAAGCATTGGACAAGTTGTCAAACAGCCAAGGCTGTGACAGGTAGTGGTGCCTGTATTCTCCTGACTCAATGAGTGCAGCAAGAACTTGTGGAAGTTCCTGCTCATTGTAGAACATGTAGGAATGTTGCCAGGTTGTGCAATTATCCATGACCGGATAGGGGTGCCATCCATTCTCAATAGCTGCCATCCAGCACATTGGGTATGTGCTGAGGACTTTTTTGTCTCTGATTATGTGGCAGTAGGGAGCTGCATGCATAGCTTGTTGAAAAACTGCATTTAGCTCATTGTTATCATAGATGGGGGGAAGTGGTATTAGCCTGTAGATGAAGGTGTGCCCAGAGATAACTCTGAGGAGGTTCTGTCCCTCAGGAACTAGGACATGAGTTTCTGGGTCCATAATATTATTCCCTTTGTTAGAAGTGATCTCTGAATTGCTACTTTTATCAGTCCCCATGTTGGGGTCAAAGCCAAGGATGTAGTGGGCATTGATAGGAATAGTCTGGTAATGTCTGGGAATGAACCTAGTCAGATTTTCCACTTTTGATGTCAGAGAAGTAGTAGAGGTCCTTGTTGTTGAGTTGATATCTCCACTCGTCACATAAGAGCTATATCTGTGTAGTCTATATCTGCACTAGATAAGGTTCTACCAGATGAATCTAGAGATAGATCATCTGAGACCCACATTTGATCCATGGTGGAGTACTCATGTATCTGCTCCATTCTCCATGAACCCACCTGTCCAGAGCAATCCACTGGACAATCCTATGCTATATGTAGAACCTTTCCACTCTATGATCCAGTAGATACTTCTATGAATAGTCATTTAGAATATGTATATAAACCCTATGTATTCACTTTCATTCTACAGTTCAATACACATCTTCTACCACTCTATTGCTATACACTCTACACTCTAACTCTATCTTCTCTATACAAACCAGTGAGTGTTAGATCACCTCACCACTGTGCATAGCACCATTATGGTGCTTCCCCATAGTCCTATTCTATAGGACCCTGTTGCTGCTAGGACATATTTCACAACACTTGTCAATGGTGTGGAGTGGCAAAGGGGTTCTTTGGGGTGAATGTGAAGATCCTGGAGATCCATGACTACTTCTCAAAGTTGATGTTCATCTATAGTTTTGGACAGGTAACTCAGTAGTAATTCTAGTAGTTTCTTGTTGGTGGGGCTCTGCTTGGAAGAAGTTGTTAATCCTCTATTGGAAGCCTGCCTGGGTGGTATTGTTTGTGTCATCTGAGAAACAAACCTGGAGGGGTTATCATTCTTTGTCATGATGCCTTCATCCATGAGGATAGCCTCATATTCTGGGATCCATTCTAGGACAGAGAGGGTGGCTGTAGCAATTAGGTGGTAAGAAGGGGCTAAATTGGATGGGAGTTTGATAAGGAAAGCTTTGTTGTGCATTTCTGTATTCATTTCCATGAGGGGATAGATTCTGCCACTCTCCATGAGGTTGTCTGCTGCCAGTTGTACCAGAGATTGCATTTGTTTAGGCAATGTGAGGTAGCTGATACCTAGGCATGGCATATATCTGAATGCTAGTGCTCTGATCAGGTCATTCATCTCATTGTGGGTGAGGAAGGCCAGGTGGGACTGCAGGAGTGCATGGTACTGAATGTATGGGATGAGGAGGTTGTAGAGTTGTTGGAGAGTGAGATTCTCCTGTCTCCAGATATCTAGGAAGGTCATGACTCTGTACAGGGCAAGATTGGCTCAGTAGGATGCTTTGTAAGCCAACATCATTGCCAAGAAACCAATAGTCTCCCCAAGTTGCAAGCAAATGTTCTCGTAGAGGGTTAGGTAAGCTGCAGCCAAGATAGGCAGAGTGAGACTGTTGAAGTTGCTCTTCAAATCTGAGGAGCATTTGTACATGATGCACAAAAGAAGCAAGCAAGAACCTGTAGACGTCAATTATGGATAGAGCATCCTGATTCTTTGGTAGATTAGATTCTTCTGGTATAAGTTCTGTGAAGTCAAGTTGTTGTTGTAGTTTAAGGAGGAAATACTCAAAATTGAGTTGTTCACTAGAAATGGGAGGTAGTCTAATTGGTAAGTCATTGACAAGCAAGATGTATTCAGAATTGCCTTGTTGAAGGGTGTAGGATGATAAGGGGCAGAATGAAAAGGCTGAGGCAAGGTGTTATGGACCCAGGAACTCACATCCCAGTTTCTGAAGGACAGAACCTCCTCAGAGTTATCTCTAGGCACACCTCCAACTACAGGCTAACGCCACTTCCCCCCATCTATGATAACAATGAGCTAAATGCAGTTTTTCAACAAGCTATGCATGCAGCTCCCTACTGCCACATAATCAGAGACAGAAAAGTCCTCAGCACATACCCAATGTGCTGGATGGCAGCTATTGAGAATGGATGGCACCCCTATCCGGTCATGGATAATTGCACAACCTGGCAACATTCCTACATGTTCTACAATGAGCAGGAACTTCCACAAGTTCTTGCTGCACTCATTGAGTCAGGAGAATACAGGCACCACTATCCATCACAGCCTTGGCTGTTTGACAACTTGTCCAATGCTTCTTCTGACTCCTCAGAAGATGTTCCACTTTGTGCCATTGCCTCCTATTATCAGGAGATGTCCTTGGAGATTGTTCCCTACAATCTCTTGTTCTCATCCTCATCTTTCTCCTTGTCTTCCTTGGCCTCCTTGTCTTCCTCTGCAGCATCTATAACTCAGGAGTCCTCCACAGGCTTTTCTACCTCTTTAAAGCATTCTACTGCATCTGGTAATGATGACTCAGAGTAGATAGAACAATATAGTAGATCATGGACTACATCTTAGATACAGACTAACTCATTGGACATTCTATAGTATACTACTAGTTTTTCTTCTTTGATTGGTAACTCAAACAGACTATAATGACTCATATATACAGTAGTACACAAGAACCTTTGGACTAGTATAAATAGGCATAGATAGTGGATCAAAACTTCAAGTTTTTGATTCTCTTCTGTTACTACTGTAACCTGTCTAATCCAAGATTGGTTGATTCTTAACTCTATTCCTCTGAGTTAAGAGACTGATAACTGCAATGCTTCAAGGTTATCTTTTGCTTACTGATACATTGGTATCATAACTTTACCAATTCACCTATTAACAGGCTGGTTAAGGATCTTGGTCCTTAATTAGCTAGGTGCCTCCTAACTTAGGTCTAGGAGCCCGCTGAACCATAACAGGAAGTGGAGTGAGCCTATAATTGGAGGTGTGTCCAGAGATGACTCTGAGAAGGTTCTGTCCCTCAGGAACTAGGACATGAGTTCCTGGGTCTATAACAGTTATACTCTCCTGATCTAGTGAATATACCAACTTGTACCTTCTTGATACAAGCTACAATAAGAATGCTAGTAACTGTTTATTGATCAACTCACTAGATTCAATCTATAAGAATTCTCACTAATTCAATTCCTTCTCTAAGCCTGAGGTCTCTATTGACCAAAGCTAATCCTTAATTCATATTAGACTGGTCACTTAATAAATCACTTATATATATGATCTATCACTAGACAAACTGGCAAGATTGCTTGCCCACCATGCTCACTAGTGAGGAGTATTTATATATTGTGAGACTAACTAGCTTACAAATGAAAAAATAGTAAAATATTGGATTTGTCAGGTTTTTTGGGCCCCTGCTAACTACCCTAGAACCTGGGCTAAGGGCTTGCTAGGCCAATCAGAAACATATCTAGTTATTCCTGATGTGTGTCTATATGGATAATACTCTCACAAGCTATGATACCTAGCTACTTCTGTTGGTAGCTAGGGTTGGTAGCATATAACATCAGGCCATCATTATTATGGTTCACCTAAAGGGCACCATGAGGATGGCTGCTAGGCTAGTCAACACTGAAGGATCACTTCAACAATCACCTTTGGCTGACAACACTAGTTGTCCTGGAGTACTGAACAGAGACTGATATCTTCTGCTGTTGACAGACAGAAAAACGCTAAGTTCACTTGAGGGAATACAACAACAAGTTATATTCAAGAGGGAGCAGGAGAGAGGACAAGAGTAAGAGGGAGACAAACAAAAGGTTGAAGCTGAAGCTTCAACTACAGAATAGTCCATTATTTATACAGTTCAAGATACTTCTGTCTTTACTATTTTGTCCACTGCTAACTAAGACGAAGCACTACTGACGGGATTGGAAGGGATGTCAGAATGAGATGGTGTTCCAGGAATGGAAGCTCATTGTGAAATGGAAGACAATGGATCTACAGAATCCATACTATTGGAGTTCTCTTGATCCAAAGGCAATGATGATGTAAAGAAGTGGCTAATAGAGAGATTGACAGGGGAGTTGGTCTGGTGGAGGTCGTAGGGTCAGCCCATCAGGTACAGGTGGGTGAAGGACGTATCTCCAACAATCTGCCTCCATCCGTAGTTGTTGGCTCCAGTGAGTGCGGGCCGAGCGATTGTGGTCTCGTAGAGTCCATGCCGATAGATATGGATGAACGGTAAATTATCCCATACCTGGTGAAGGTGGTGGTTGAGGTACTGGGACTTGTACCGAGGGGGCAAAGGGATTCCATGTGGGGAGGTAGATCAGCCCGGTACTTCTTTGTAGTCCAGAATGTCAAGGAGTTTGAGGTGCCACTTGTATAACCAATATAGGGGGTTCATTGTCAAGACCATAACAATCATGCATACCTAGGTATTATCTTTATTCCAATGGATGGCCATGAGTTACCAAATGACCAGTGTTATGGCTAAAACAGTTTTAACTGTGAATCTATTGCAAAAGCTAGAATTATCACTAGTTATGATGCTAGTAACATTAAAGAACCCTTACTAGGAGTGATATAATACCTAGCTATGAACTTCCCAAGAGGGACCAGTCATTAGTACCCTTTACTGGAAAAGCATATAATATTGAGGAGTAATACTATTAGCTTTGGACAAACATACCCTTAGCTACAAGTTTATCTAGTGAGTGAAGCCTTGCTAGCTCATTCAAGTGTCTTGCTACAACTATCTATAGTGCCCCAGATCAGTAGATCAATGGATCACTAAGACAAATGGGCCCTAAAGTCTAGTGATGTGACCCTATTCACCCAAAACAGCTAGTGGCATCAGTCCATTTAGAATAGACAACTCATTAAGACTGGTTTGCAATGTAGTACTCTAGTCATAGCCCAGCCTGACAATTAGTCAGTGCACAGCCATATTAGTTAACCCCTCCAAAATCAAACCAAGATATGTGTCAGAAGGGCTGGCTAGCAGGGAGATACCTCACAAGTATTCAAGCTTGCAAGGCACTACAAAACTGCACCAAGTACCAATAGCAAGAGGCCAGCCAGCTATCAATTGTTTAATAGCTGACAGCCACATGTTGGAATAAAGATAACCCCTAGGTACATATGATGGCCTGACATCATATGCTACTAACTCTAGCTACCAATGGATGTAGCTAGGTACCATAGCTTGTGAGAGCACCATCCATATAGACACATGTCAGGAATAACTAGATAGGATTCTGATTGGACTAGCAAACCCTTAGCTGGGGTTATAGGGTATTTAGTGGCAGTCTGACAGTTCAATAATCCAATATTTTACTACTTCTTTATTTGTAATCTAGTTAGTCTTGTAACATATAAGTACCCCTTGCTAGCAAGTGTGTTGGGCAAGTAATCTTACTAGCTTGTCTAGCAATAAGTCATATACAAGTGATTTATTGAGTGACCTGTTTAGTATGAAATAAGGATTAGCTTCAGTCAATAGAGACCTCAGACTAAGAAAGTGAATTGAGTTAGTAAAAATTCCTATAGATTGGATTCAGCAAGTTAATTGACAAATGGTCACTAGTGCTCTTAATGCAGCTTGAATCAAGAGGGTACACATTGGTATGTTCACTAGATTGGAAGGGTATAACCACAGTGCAGCTAGCTACTGGCCTGTTAACTATCCTTGCAACTTTTTTATCTTGGCATATATAGTGATGTAGCCATCATTTAGGATTCAGTACTATCTCTCAATAAACAGACTCTGTCTATTGTTATCTAGCAACCACCCTGCTAGTGAGCACCCACTTGCTAGTTACACAAAATCTGTTAGTGAGACTATCTTGCTAGCTATTAAACTACCCAATCCCTATCTCTTTATCTAATTATCTTCCCTTCACTACTTGTTTGCAAGCACACTAGCAGTTAGTATTGGTGATCTTAGTGACCCAGTATAACTTTAGTGATTTTTATATTAATTCCACTTATACTACCTGACTAGCACATTACCAGTAGCTAGCTGTTGGTTTTCTATTGGTACTTAAAATGGCTTGGTAGTGCCTCATGAGCTATCATACTTGCAAGATATCTCCTCACTAGCTGGTTTTTCTGATGTGTGTCTCAGTTCAATTCTGAAGGAGTTAAGTAACATGGCTGTGCACTGACTAATTGTCAGGCTGGGCCATAGCTAGAGTACTACATTGCAAACCAGTCTTAATAAGTTGTCTATTCTAAATGGACTGATGCCACTAGCTGTTTTGGGTGAATAGGGTTATGTCACTAGACCTCAGGGCCCATTTGCTTTAGTAATCTATTGATCTACTGATCTGGGGCACTATAGATAGTTGTAGCAAGACATTTGAACAAGCTAGCAAGACTCCACTCACTAGATGGACTTATAGCTAAGGGTATGTTTGTCCAAAGCTAATAGTATTACTCCTCAATACTGTATGCTTTTCCAGTAAAGGGTACTAATGACTGGTCTCTCTTATGAGGTTCATAGCTAGGTACTATATCACTTCTAGCAAGGGTTTTTTGATGTTACTAGCTTTATACTAGTGATATTCCTAGCTCCTGCTTTGGATTCATAATAGAAATCATTGCAGCTGTAACACCAGTCCTTAATTAGCTAGGCACCTCCTAACTTAGGTCTAGGAGCCCACTGAACCATAATAAAAGAAGAGTTAGTAGTAGCAGCTGAGTAAACTACAACATAGCAAGTGAGTAAGGATAATAATATTGCAGGTAAAAAAGTAGCAAATAGATCAAAGGTTCATAATAAGTAGAGCAATAATAAAAATGAATACACAATGATTTGTTGAAAGCAAAGCACACAACAACTATGCTGGTGGTGTACAATAAGGGAAACACTTGCCTTGCTAATGTAAAACCTGGTTAGAGTATTGCTGAGGTTTGCTAATGAGCTTGAGAGCAAATAAAGGAGCAGAGGGAGTTATCATGGTTGGGCTATCTAAGAGTCCTTATATACCATAGGGAGTAGGGCTATGCATACTGTGCTGACAAGTACATTGACAGATGTAGATAATAGCAATTAGAGAACTGTCAGCTATTTTATTGAACTATTAAGAGATGGCATAATAAAAGCATGCAGGTTTTAATACTGCAACAGCCTCATGTGATCAATGCTTCAATGGTAGTCAAGCTGCCAGAGCAATGATCTGGTCATAGTGCCCATGATGGTGCTTATGTGTCACATGATGTAATGAGAACATGACTCAGCACTAATGCTGCTTTGTCAACATAATTTCAAGAAAATATAATAGAGGGAATGATAATGACAGAAATAAATATAAGGAAAGCAGACAAGACAAGTTCAAGATGACAAAAAAGAAAGATATACTAGTACAAGATGAGGAGAATGATCATAACACCACTTCTGACATTGCTCATCTCCAAGTTGTAACTGTTTGACCTTGTCATTCTCACATTCTCCAACTATCTTAATCCTCACATGCATAAGCTTGACAGGAATCCTTTTCATAGTAGTCCTTGAGTATGTATAAAAAAATCAAAGGTATAAAATTTCTCTCCAGGAGATACTTGAATAAACCACTCTAAAAATTTGTTATTGGCATCTATTCCAACAATATACATATTTCTTTCACTATTTACTATTTTTAAAAATACTCATCATCTTCTTGAGTACTATGAATAAAATCAATAGCTGCTATTCTCCTTGTGGAATGAATGGATTCTGTTATTTTGCAATTAGCTTTCCATAAGTTGAGAATAATCCGAGTTCCCTAAAATATAAATATTAGTATTGCAAAGGCAGAAAATAAAAGTAGGAATTACGCAAAGATAGTAGACAATCATAGTCCATCTAAAAAGCAAATAAGATAATAGAAAATTATGAAAGTCTTTGACTCACTCTGCCATATTTGGGATTGTGGGAATAGCATTTACATTCAATATTTGCAAAATTTGCACTAGACCAAGAATGGTCATAACTAAAAGTTTACTATGAGAACAATATCACATTCATGAACAAAGAAATTTATACCAAATATTCTATTGCATATTGTTTGATTTAGTGGTACTATAACCCAAGAATAATACAAAAATACTCACGGAAAAACAACCAACATGCCATCACAATAGAAAACATAAATCACTGGCATATACCTTTTGAGATACAATAATCTCCTATAAAGTGTGACTTCTATAGGCTGGGCCTGCTTTAAAGCTTGAACAAGTTTAATCAAAATTAACAAGAGCTCAATACCTAGACACACAAGTTAGTTTATGACTACAGTGGAAACTAGAATTTACCAACTAATGCTAACACTCCGAGAAGCCCTTGTAAAACATGACATAAATATTAATTGTAGATGACAGCACAGTTAGGTACTTACATAAGCAAAATATTCAGGCTGCTTTCAAGGTGAAGGAATGTTGGAGAAAGATTGTTTATGTAACAACCATGTAATGGAAGTCCACTCAGGGCATTATGTTCAAGGATTGCAACTGCAATGACTCTGATAGTTGCTGACTAGTGAAAGCCTAAGAAATTGTCAACCCAATTGAAACCAATACAATACTTACAATAATTTCCACTATGACATGGTATTAGTTAGGAAAACAACTGCACCTTGAATTGTAAAGAAAGGCTTACAAGCCACAGCCAATACTAGTATAATTGTGACTATAATATTTGTTGAGATGGAATGTAAATCAATAGATTGAATAAGTTACCTTTAAGATCATGGTTCCATATTGCACAGACCCTAAGGATAAGGAGTGTCTTCATAATTAAAGGTGCAATAATGTCTAGTATGCTTCGAGATGATTAATCTCAGTAGTTCTCAAATGTAATAAAATCTACTCACATTTCCGAAATTGCATCTACTGTATTGCACCTAAAAGGGTTTAAGAAATTATAAGCTACTCAAGCAAAGAAACCATTTCTATGCTCGTACGCCTGATACACTTTTTATCAGATTGGGTAAATGCAAAAAAAAATATCCACCTACAGTTGCAGATAAGAAAGTTGCCTGGGATACTGATGTACTATTAGAGAAATATTCCAAACGGACGTAGAGGGGAAGTGTTACGTACTGTAAATGTTCAAACTAGAATATTGGGACGATTAAATGCCGCCTTGTCCGGGAAATGACACTCACACAATGTGTATCAACGTGCAAGCCTGAAGAATGAGATAAAGGGCTTGTATCTTGGACCACGGCTTCCTAGTACCAAAAAAAATGAGGATCCTACGCTAGCCCGTGTCAGCGGCAAACACTGACCTCTGCAGAAACCTGACCTGTAACGCAATCAATTTTGTTTAGTTTACTGCAGCGCATTGATAGCGAAATGTCTCATACCTCTTGCGGTAACATACATAACGAATCATAGACGAGAAGCGCGAGTACGGGAACTAATAAAGAACGAGATTGTTAGGAACATCGTCGTTTCAGGGGAGAGGAAACGACGTACGATTGGCATAGGCACTATCCCGTGCGGTTTGAAGGTCGTATATGATATCGTCGAGTTGAGGTCCAGAGTCAGACATTGTGTGCAGATGGGAGTAACGTCGTTGGATGCTAGAATTGTCCTGCAACCTTTCGGCTTATAAGGAATTGAGGTCTCTGTAATTAGGGTGGTGGATACGGTGCGATAAGGAAGGGTCATATCCCATCATTAACAAATCAAAGATATGACGATTGCGGTCCGCCATCCCATCAGCAGTATGGAGAGAGTAAAAATTCAACTGCGACTAGATAGCTAGTCGGCTCGGTCGCCGATGCACGTTGGTGGTGCTTAAGAATGTATATTGCTGTGTCCAATTGATGTTTGACAGGTACAGAACGCGTAGATGATTGATATCAGGTACTCTATGGGGCCTACAACAAAAATGCGGGGTGGGGAGGTGGTCATCAAATCTATTTGTGTGTGCCTTGGAAGGGCAAAAGAGCGGCGGGGTAGTTTCTTCTAAGCTTTGAGATTGACAGATGCAAGTTCTGAATACTTGAGTGTGGGTTATCTTAGTTAAACAGCGCACGCCGACGTGCTCCATTCTCGTCAAGAATTTCAAAGTATACTGAAAAATGGGATTATACATGTACACAAAATTATATTCCTAGGAATGGAATGTGAGATCAATCGCAATCAATGTCAGCCTGAGCGCGAGTTTCAACTATCTAAAACTATCCAGCGGATCATCATACAGCTCACTGTGTCCGGTTGATCGTAAGCTCATTCATTGTCTTCAAAGGGAACGCCACACCGGCCATCATCATCATCAATCTCAACTACCCAGCGGCTTGCGTCCGCTCCAACATCTTATTAACGGCACTTCTCTGCATACCCACACCCACACCCACACCAACCGAGCCCACGTTCATAGGAACAGTGACGCTCAACCTACTCCCAGGATGATGTGATTGTGATTGTTGCTGTGGTTGTTGTCCAGCGGACGAACTCGTACTCGCATGTGTATGTGTAGATCCGTGTCCATGCCCATGCCCATGTGTATGTGGATGAGCATGAGTAGGCGTAAGACCAAGACTATGAGCTGCGACATCCATAACTCTTGCTTCGCGCATGCGGAGGAGGATCAAGGATAAATGTGTAGGCGTGACATACGTTTCGTCATCGTCATTGGCGGGGTCGTTGGAGGTGTTGGTAGGGAGGGAGAGGGAGACCAGGTCTGGTGCTGGAGTGGTAGGATTCGCGTTGCCGGGTGTAGTGGGATTGGGGGTAGCTGTCGAGCCAGAGGCGGATGTGGCCGTACTGGTGGATGTAGGGAGTTTGGCTTCTGGGTGGGCATCTTCTTTGTAGCGGTCCCAAAGTGTGTATAGAGAAATAATTTCCTGGGAGATGGTGGCGATGAGGGGGAGGGAGACGGTTAATTCTGAGAGAAATGTTATTGGGTCTTGTTGGGGTTTCTTCTCTGGTGTGGATCGAGAGTGGGAAGCGTTGCGGGAGGAACGACGAGGTTTGGACGTTGATGTCGATTCTGATGTCTGAGGGGGTGTTGAGGAGGGAGAGGAGAGGAGGGGCGTGATGGTCGTGCGCGTGGGGTTGTGGAGGATGAAAGTGAGATATATGGCTGCGATTGCGATAAGGTGTGGCGGGTAGAGAAGACAGATGTCGGAGCGGTACGTATCATTGATAATGAACCTACATGATATACTTAGTATCAACAGTCACATTCAAGAGGGACATACACACCAAGCAGTTTGCAAAGCTCCAGTGGAGAGCTCGAGTCTACCCTCACCAGTACCCCAGTATCGGGGACCATCTTCCGCACCCACACCGACTCCCACGTTTGCGCCATACCCGCTGGCAGTGGCGAGCTCACCTGCCTCACC
>QFDT01001280.1:0-11271 GCA_003315915.1 Macrolepiota dolichaula
ACGCTTCTGAAGCCTTTAGCTTCTTATAGTTGTCTGCAGGTGAGTAGTTATAATTAGATTGTTCAATATAGCTTCTTATAGTTGTCTGCAGAATACTGCAGTTAATACTCAATAGATCGGCTCGTTTTGACCACCGTTAGGACCGTCATTGTCCCCTCTATGCGCTAGCTTCAATAGGTTATGGGCCCTGCGCTTTAACAACGTCAAAACGCACTTTTAATTTATCCACTTCATTTCCACACTATCTCCTCTATTAATCCCTCCCCTCTCCTCTCCAATTTTGTTTTCACTCTCCCACTCTCAATAATGGCGTCAGGCTCGCCTAACTTTGAGAAATTGAATGCTACCAACTACACTACCTGGTCCGGCGAAATGGAGGCATGGTTACGAGCCTCTGGCCTCTGGAAAATCGTTTCGGGAGCCACACCTTGTCCCACCACATCTACCACTCCCACCAATGCTGAAATCGTTGCTAAGGAGGCCTGGGAAGCGAAGGCAGACAAGGCAGCAGGCTGGCTGTACTTGATGGTGGAATCCAGTCAGAGGGTGCACTTCAACAACATCCAGGACAATCCTGTGAAGATGTGGAGCTCCCTGCAGGATGTACACCTCCAAATGTTAGAAGTTAATCTGCGCGGTATCAGTCTTCTTGGGGATCTCGTCCATCTCGGCGTTATTATCCAATATGTTTTCTTTTATCTTTTCTTTTAGTTTTTATATTGCAAGAAAACTTGATCAAGAACTGTATAGTTGGTCTGTGCACATGTATGTTTTCCTATATAGTTTGGACTTGACAAGGGTTGATCCCCTTGTCGAGTTGCACCTTATACAACGTCGTTATCCCCGGTCCACACTAGAACCCTCGATACGCTACTGCAGGCGTCGTAATTCAACAATGGCAGCTCCTGATGCCAAGTTCTGGGATGAGGCTTGTGGCACTGAGGTCTTCTTTCTGGAAGGCAATGGGACTTGGGACATTGTTGAGCTGCCCCCTGGCAAGAAGCTCATTGACTCTGGCTGGGTCTTCAAGGTCAAGAGGCATCCTGATGGCTCCATTGAGAGGTACAAGGCTAGGCTAGTGGCCAAGGGCTACTCTCAGAGACCTGGCTATGACTACACAGAGGTCTTTGCTCCCACCTTCAGGCCTGCCTCCCTCAGACTCATACTTGCTCTGGCAGCCAGGGAGGGCTATTCCCTTCGCTCTGTGGATATCTCATCTGCTTTCACCTTGTTAACTTTTGTGACTGGTATATTGCCTATATAAAGGTAGTCACACTATCCCTGTAGTCACAGTCACCCTGGCGCACAGACCATGTACTTTTGGTATATAAGGAGTGGCCCAACTCCCCCAATAATCATTCTTTCCCCCATCAGTGTCTGTGTCAGTGTCTTGTTTCTGAATCATCTCTTGCTCTATTCTCTTAGTTCTTTCAACACACCTATGGGGACTTGGAGGAGGAGATCTACATGAAGCAGCCTGAGGGATATCACATTGGAGGACCCAACATGGTGTGCAGACTCAGGAAATCCCTCTATGGTCTCAAGCAGGCAGCCAGGCAGTGGAACAAGAAGCTCAGGAGTGTCCTAGAAGCTTTGGGCTACATCAGGCTACAATCTGACAACTCCATCTACATGTACTGCAAAGGAGGAGTCAAGGTCATTGTTCCCATCTTCATTGATGATATCACTCTTGTCTCCAAGGACCAGGCAGCTATGGATTCTGCTGTTGAGGAGTTGTCCAAGCACTTCAAGCTCAGGGATCTGGGATCTACCAAGGTTCTCCTCTCCATCCAGATCACCCAGGACCTCCAAAAGCGAACCATTACACTCTCCCAGCAGCACTACATCCAGGAACTGCTTGAGAGGTTCAACATGTCTGATGCCAACCCTCTATCTGTTGAAAATAGAAGCAGGGGAACTCCAGAGGAGTCCTAACAGTCACCAGAAGAGAATAGATTAACAGTGTGGAAGACACTGTAAGAGGATAAGAAGTACAAAACAGAGAAGTAAGGTTTATATACTGGATAGAAAATTATCTAAGACTTTCCCATCCCACCATCACATGTATGTCACCTGAGACATCACCTGACTAAGTCACCTGACTGGGAGGAGCAACTCTAACACAACCCCCTGATCTGACCAGTCCAAAACCAAACACAGACCTCTATCTCCTGAGGCCCAACCTAGGAACTGTGTACATCACAGTCTTCTTGCTCACAGCCTTGGTGAACATGTCAGCCAGCTGCTCATCAGTCCTCACATACACAGGATCCACCAGACCTCCATCCACAGCATCCCTGAGCCAGAAAAAGTACAAATCCATCTGTTTCATCCTGCCATGGCGTTCTGGGTTCTTGGCAACACTGATACCAGACCTGTTGTCAACAAAGAGAGTGGAGGGGGATGGGAGAGTGTAGCCAAACTCAGACAGGATGTTCCTCATCCACAGAATCTCCTTACCTCCCTCAACAGCTGCCACATACTCAGCCTCAGTGCTGGAGAGTGTCACAAAGCTCTGCCTCTTGGAGGACCATCCCACAGCTCCACCACCAACCAGAGTCACATATCCACCAGTAGCTCTTCCTGTGGCCTTGCAGGAGCCATGAGAGGCATCAGAGTAGGTCAGGAAGATGTCTTCTTCATCTGTGCCCTTGTAGACAAGCTTGTAGTCCATGGTGCCCTTGAGGTAGCGAAATAAATGCTTGACTGCAGCCCAGTGCTGAGGGGCAGGAGAGTGGTTGAAGCGTTCAAGGTAGGAGACAGCATAGGCAATATCAGGCCTGGTCATGGTGGCCAGATACTGAAGGGCTCCAACTGCAGAGAGAGAGTTAGCCACGTGGCAAGAGAAGGGGAGTCCCAGCATAGGGGTAGCCATGATCCTCCGTTAGTGTACTTGGGTAGGACCATCTGTCCATTGGCCCCAGTGGTGTCGAGAAAGTGGTGTCCCCGGTAGTCTTTGTCATCCATCTGGTGGAGGGTTCGCCAGCGCCAGTTGAGATAGTCAGTGATGCCTTTACGCACAAAGACAAGCAAGCGCCAAATGGGAGTGGGTGGGCGTGTGAAAAAATGCTTTGACTTGGAGAGTAAGTGGGCAGTGTGGTGGATGGACCACTTGGCAGAGGAGGGGATGTCCCAGAACATGAGGCGGTGGGAGGGGGAAGATGAAAGCCATGCAGCAATGAAGGGAGTGACAGCGATCGAGTCTTGATGTGCACTGTGGGCGCTATAATCAAACAGACGCTTAGCACATGAAATAGAATCAGTAAAAAGGTGGATGTCCAAGATGTCCACTAAAGAGTCACGGGATGAATCAGAGGAAAAGAAAAGAGCAGAGAGTAGTCCTAATTGAAGCGCATAAGATTCGGCATCAGGAAAGAGAAGGTCACTGCAGGGCTGAACTGTTGAGTGATGATAGGACAAGTCACTCTTCAGGTTAGGTCCACTGAACTGACCAGAGAAACCACCTAGTGCACCAGCCCCTACAGTGTGCCAGTGGTAGGCAGTCAAGGCCATCCCTAGTGAAACAGGTTATATACAACCTACTAGTTCCTACAGTAACCAGACCATATAGCTCAGTGGTAAGAGCAACTGTGGCTCCAACAGGAGGTCCCAGGTTCAAACCCTGGTGTGGTCACTTTTCTGTCTTAACATGAACAAGTGACTTGATAGGGAAGGAAAGGGAACTATCATACAGGATGAAAGCAGACGTGGAAGAGAAGCCAAATGGCTTGAGTGGAAAGGTGTTATTAGGACACAAGGCATCAGTAGCTACTGTTGAAGTACGACGGCTTATCTGTAGGATCTAGTATGGTCCAGGGATAACGGCAGTGTATAAGGTGTAACTCGACAAGGGAATCAACCTTGTCGAGTCAAGACTATATAAGAAAACTACAGGTGCACAGACCAACTATACAGTTTATGATCGGAAATTCCCGCGATATGAAAACACAAAATAAATCCAAAATAAAATGAAAATCAAATATAACGCCGAGGCTGCCGAGATGCCCGAGATGCCCGAAACCGAACGGATTACCTCTTAACAGCTACTAGGAGAGAAGAGGAAGAGATGAGGGAGAGACAAATGGTCTTGCTAGCCTGTTCTAGGTGTCGGCATACAAACATTCTGTCTTCTGAGTTGTGGAGGCAATCCATGAATTTGATTTGTGATGGGAACACATCAAGGACACATTTCCCAGGGGTGGCGACGGGATGGAGAAGAGAGAACCGATCCGTGATAAGCTGGGAGCCAGTAAGGAGGTCGTGGTGTTAAAGTCTGACCAGCCTCAGTAGTCACATGACCTGTAGTCACATGTTTGGTAGTCACATGCTCAGTAGTGCACAGACCATGTGGATTAGGTATATAAGGAGTGCCTCAGCTCCCATCAATTTTATCATTCTTTCCCCCCATCAGTGTCAGTGTCAGTGTCTGTGTCTGAGCTTTCTCTCTTATCATCCTCTTCTTCTTTCAACATGTGGGCGGGGGATGGGAATTTCAGGGCGAGGACGTCTTCGTCCTGAGTGAGTAGCTGAAGGGGGTGGTTGTTGGGAAGGGTGTGGAATCTGTAATTGGCACGTTTGACGAGCTTGGTGATGTGCCAGTGGATGGGGATGAGGCTGGCGATGGATTCAATGGTGCTAGAAGGGGATGTACGGAACACCCCCGTGATCCAGAGGGCGGCGGAATGCTGGGTTTTGGCAAGCATGGCCATATTAGTTTTGTTTCTGGCGCCAGAGAAGCACCAGAGTTTAGTGCCATACATCATCACAGGAACAACACAAGTGTGGTAGAGAAGGTGTTTGTTAATAGGGGACAGGCCATGTACTGAGTTGCCGAGAAGCTGGAGGCATTTGGCAGTGGAGAGGGACTTGGTGGCATAATATTGCATGTGCTCCTTGAAGGTGAGGCCCCAGTCAAAATAGAACCCAAGGTAGTGGATGAAGTGCTTGGGCGTCAAGGTGAATGTGACCCCGTCATGACAACGGATGGTGACAGGGTGTTAAGAGGTAATCCGTTCGGTTTTGGGCACATCGGGGATCTCGGCCATCTCGGCGTCATTATTCAATATTCTTTTCATTTTGTTCTTTTCTTTTAGTTTTTATATCGCGAGAAGAACTTTATTAGAACTGTATAGTTGGTCTGTGCGCCGTTGTATTTACTATATAGTTTGGACTTGACAAGGTTGAACACTTTGTCGAGTTGCACCTTATACATCGCTTTGGTCCCCGGTCATCTAGAACTCACAGACGCACGGTCGTAATTCAACACAGGGGGGTCAGGTTCAATGGAAGGGCGGTTGGAAAAGTGGTAGACCTTGTTCTTGTCATGTTCAAGAGCGAGGTCCATGGAGGAAATGAAGGCGGAGCAGTCTGCATAGACCTGTGAGAGGAGGACACAGTTAGTATAGAAGGAGTCCAATTGAACAAGGAAGAGTCCGTCATCAACAAAGGAGAGTAGTTTACACCGTGCGTCAAGCGCAAAGCAATACATGAGGGGGGAGAGGAACAAAGAAGTAAGAATAGGGGAATGGGCTGATCCTTGACCAATGCCCACAGAAGCAGAAAAGGAAGGGGAGGTTTCCAAGTTCCAAGAATACAAAGTAAACCTATTAGATACGTGCCCCGCGTGCCTCGCCGCATGTGTCCTGTCCCTCCCCCTGCCCCTATTCCTGAGGAGTTGGAAGATGATTTGCTGGACGGAGTGTTTGGCGACAACAATGACGCCCTGAGTTACGCAGGGTAAATACTCATTCTTTTGATGGTGATTCTCTCTCTCTTGGTGCGTTACCTTTATGGCACCGACTGTTCCTCTTTGTTCTCGCTGTATTGTTTCGGTTTTGTCTATGGCTGGGCTCATTCTTATTCCACATGCCGTGCTGAGGCGTGTATCTCTTACTTCTTAGTCTGCACAGTAGTGTAGATATTGCTTCGGACTCTAGGCCTCGGCCACCTTGGGACTGCTATCGTGTGCCCATTTGTTGTACTTAGTCTACAACAATAAACTTGGATATAAAAAAAAAAAAAAAAAAAACCTATTAGATAAGTAATCAATGAAGAAAGAAACGAGGCAAGGGGGGAAGCCATGATGTTCAAGGATAGATGTGAGGAGGGAGTGATTGATAGAAGGGAAGAACTGCACTACGTCAAACACAAGTATACTCAACTTTAGACCATGCTTCCAGCCCTTGCGGACTCAATGGGTAAGGTAGATGCCGGCATCCTCAGTGGATTGGTGGATGAGACCTCCAAACTGTAGGGGGTGAACCAGGTTGAGGCATGCCGTGTCGAACTGCAGGTGGGTCGACACGACCTTTTCTATCAATTTACCCATCATGTTGAGGAGGACGATTGGGCAGAACATCTTTGGCATGGAGTAGTGTGGTTTGCCAGGTTTGGGGATGATGACCAAGTTGGAGTCTTTGAAGTAGCTCAGCCAGGTGGAGTGAACAACGCACATGTCAGTGAAGAGTCGGAAGGTGTTGAGGGCAGGGGTATTGTCGAGGATGTCCTTGATGTGTCCCCAGTTGAGGTGGTCTGGGCCTGGCGCTGATCTGTTGGCAGTGGGGTGCAGGGCGTCACGGATTTCTTTGTTCGAGATGGGGTTCCAATCTCGTACAGACTGTTGGGGCAGGTGATTAACCACGGCTGGGTTGATGGGTCTATCCACCGCAGAGTTGTAGGTGCCGTCCAGAGCTCGCCATAACTTGTCCAAAGAGTTGCAGGCTTCGCCTTTGAACTCTATAGCCTGTGTGGGGGGCAGGTTCCTATCCTTAGCCCAAGACATCAGATCCCACGGTCGCTTCTTTTCAACCGAGATCTCCTGAATCTTCTGATCAAAAAACTTACGCTTGGCGCTCCTGCACGCCCTTCTAAACACCTTCCACCTAGCTGCCATCCTCCTCTCCCTATATTCACTCAACTTCCTCCCACACTCCTCACTCCACCAGGGTTTTGACTTCGAGCTAATACAAATTTCTTCTGAATGCTCCTGCCAGGAGGTGTTGATGTTGAAAACTAAAGCAGGGAGACTCCAGAGGAGTCCTAACAGTCACCAGAAGAAAGTAGATTAAGTGTCTGAGGACACTGTAAGAGGATAAGGAAGACAAGTAAGAGAAGTACAGTTTATATACTGGATAGGAAATTATCTAAGACTTTCCCATCCCACCATCACATGTAAATCACATGAGACATCACCTGACTGGAATCATCTGACTGGGAGGAGCAACTCTAACAGTTGACAGCCATCTTGAGGTCCTGTGCAAATTGGTTGACCTGGGCTGGGCCGTCAAACAGAGGGGGGGGGCGGGAGAGGAAGTCCTGTATGTCACTGATAAAGTTGGCCTCCTTACCAGAGTCCTTCTTGAAGCCTCTCTTCTTGATGGTTGGAAGGGTCAGTTTGATTCGGAGTCGGCACCAGAGCGGCACATGGTCAGACGAGAGGCGGAATTTGTTCGTGATGGTGTGGGTGTTAAGACAGAAAAGTGACCACACCAGGGTTTGAACCTGGGACCTCCTGTTGGAGCCACAGTTGCTCTTACCACTGAGCTATATGGTCTGGTTACTGTAGGAACTAGTGTTAGAGTTGCTCCTCCCAGTCAGGTGACTTCAGTCAGGTGATGATACATGTGACATACATGTGATGGTGGGATGGGAATAGCTTAGATAATTTCCTGTCCTGTATATAAACCTTACTTCTCTCTCTTGTACTTCTTATCCTCTTACAGTGTTCACCACTGTTAATCTACTTCTTTCTGGTGACTGTTAGGACTCCTCTGGAGTTCCCCTGCTTCTCTATCTTTAACAACTAGTAGGTGATATATAACCTGTTTCACTAGGGATGGCCTTGACTGCCTACCACTGGCACACTGTAGGGGCTGGTGCACTAGGTGGTTTCTTTGGTCAGTTCAGTGGACCTAACCTGAAGAGTGACTTGTCCTATCATTACTCAACAGTGGGATGGGATAGTGCCAGCATGGGGTTGTGCGAAGATGAGGTTGATGATGGTGTCGGCCTTCAATGGGTCAAAGAAGAAGTGAGTTGGCCCTGGGTTGGTGGGCGGTGTCCGCTGGAGGCCAAGGGTAGCCATGTTGTCTATCAGTTGGTCAGTGCGTTCATGGTGATGGCCCTGAAGAGGGTCCCAATCTGGAGATTGAAGGTTAAAGTCCCCTCCTGCACACAAGAGATCAATGTCCTTGAGATGGGGAATGAGGTTATTGAAGACGCTCTGGGAGGAGCTGTCAGAATCAAAGTAACAGTTCAATACAAAGAAATTTGAAGAAGATGAGAAGGAGATAAGTTGGAAATCCCTATGGTTAATGATGTCCGGGTGGACGGCCAGGTGGAGGGACTTGAGGGAAGCTCGTACATAAGTGATAGTCCGAGGCTTGGGAATGGAGGAGTGAACAAGGATCCAGTCCTTGTGAATAGGATGTCCGAACCTCTCCTCCCCGTCAGGGAGGGTTGTAGAGGGGACGTTGCGAACATGGCGCCAGGGCGGCTCCTGCAGACACAGAACGTGTACATGAGACAGGTCCAGAGAATTAAGAAGTGCCTCTGTCAGAGGCCAGGAATGGTTTACATTCTGAAAATGAAAAGAAACTGAAGAAAGAATCCAGGGTTTGATAGGGGTGTGAGTCACATGTCCAGGCTCAGGGACTTTGCTACTCTGTTTCTGGGATCGGCAGGCAGTCACCTGTTTAGGAAGGGGTTTTGATGCAGGTTTTCTATACATAGTTATCCCTGGCGTTGAAGTTTGACTGGGCTTTCTCCTGTCTGGTGTTGTCAGCCTTCTTCTTGTGCCATGCATGGTCAAAGCGATGGTCAAAGAATGAGCATTTGGGGTCATCAGCGCAGTGGTTGCTGCGACAGTTGAGGCACTTGAAGCCCTCTAGGTGGGGGCATGGCTGATCGGCGGAGGTGGCAATGCAGCCTGTCTTCACGTTGGCCTTGCAGCAGCCAGCCAGTTGTTGGTGGTTGTCTGTGTGATGAGGTCCGCCACAGATAGCACAGCAGGAGTTGCAGGATCTACAGATGTGAGTGGGGTGACCCCACCTCTGGCACTTTGTGCAGCGGTGTTATGGCTGAAACGATTTCGATCGTGAATCCATTGCAGGAGCTAGGAATATCACTAGTTAAAACGTTAGTAACATCAAGGAACCCTTGCCAGGAGTGATATAGTACCTAGCTATGAACCTTGCTAGAGAGACCAGTCATTAGTATCCTTTACCAGAAAAGTGTACGGTATCGAGGAGTAATACTATTAGCTTTGGACGAACATACCCTTAGCTACAAGTCTATCTAGCGAGCGGAGCTTCGCTAGCATGTTCAAAGTGCCTTGCTACGACTATCAATAGTGCCCCGGATCAGTAGATCAACAGATCACTAAGGCGAATGGGCCCTGAGGTCTAGCAACACAACCCTATGTACCCAAAATGGTTAGCAATGTCAGTCTATTTAGAATAACACAAGCCCTCAAAGACCAGTTCGCGATATAGTACTCTAGCTCCGGCTCAAGCCTAGCGATTAGTCAGCGCACAGCCACGTTAGTTAGTCCCCCCAGAATTGAACCGAGACACGCGTCGGAAGGACCAGCTAGCGAGGAGATACCTTGCGAGCGATCAGGCTCGTGAGGCACTGCAAACCGTCCAAAGTACCAATAGCCAGGTGTCAGCAAGTTACCGATTGTTCAATAGCTGCTGGCCGTACCTTGGAATAAAGATAATAATTAGGTAGGCATGTCTGCCTGATGTCATACGCTACCGACCCTAGTTACCGACGGATGTAGCTAGGTATTATCGCTTGTGAGAGCACCGTCCATATGGACACCCATCAGGGATAACTAGATAGGCCTCCAATTGGCCTAGCGAACCCTCAACCCAGGTTATGGGGTAGCTAGTGGAGGTCCAACAAACCAATAAATCCGATATTTTACTATTTCTTTATTTGTAATCTAGTTAGTCTTGCAATGTATAAATACCCCTTGCTAGTGAGCGTGTTGCACAAGCAATCTTGCCAGCTCGTCTAGTGATAGATCATATATAAGTGATTTATTAAGTGACCTGTCTAGTGTGAATTAAGATTTAGCTTTGGTCAATAGAGACCTCAGATTAAGGAAGTGAGATTAGATTAACGAGAATTCCTATAGATTGGATATAGCAAGTTGATCAACGAACGGTCACTAGCGTTCACATTGCATCTTGTATCAAGAGGGTACAAGTCAGTATGTTCACTAGATCGGGAGGGTATAGCCACAGTGCAGCTAGCTACTGGCCTGTTAACTATCCTCGCGAATCCTTTATCTTGGTATCTATAGTGACATAGCCATCATTTAGGATTCGAAGTTATATTTCAATTAAACAACCTTGTCCGTCGTCATCTAGTGACCACCCTGTTAGTGAGTCCCCACTCGCTAACTACCAACACTACTAGTGAGACATCTCGCTAGCTAATACCACTTTCCACCCCTATCTGAGTATTTGATCATCTCCCCTTTGAAACTCATTTGTGAGCACTAGCAGTTAGTAGTGGTGAACCTAGTGACCCATTGCGATTTATAGTGATTTTATATTGATTTCACTTCTACTACCTAACTAGCACATTAGCAGGGGACTCCGGAGTGTTGGGTGGCAGCCCTGAAGGTGCACACCCTGTTTTCAACAAGGATGGTCCAGTTGACAAGGGACTTGGCCTGAGTTCCCTGTTGGGAATCCCAAAGGTCAAAGAAGAGTGTGGCAGAGTTGGAGTTGGGAGAGACACGCTTGAACCTGGGATTGCCCACACGGTAGTTAAGGACAGGCCCAACAGCCAAAGAGGTGAGGGTTGCGGCAAAGTCGTCCGCAACATGGGGAGTGCTGTCAGGCCTAAAGTAAGGGAGGTTGATCAGTCTGACATAGGATTTTGACTGAGGGAGTTCCGGGATGATGGCACTATGTGCTGCCTTGGGGATGGAGGGGCATGAGCTGATCAGGTAATGACGTATGACACCTAGGTCTTCATTGTTGGCGACCTCCGTGCAGGAGAACCAGAAAGTGGCAAGGATGGTCCTCACAGAGTCAATGTGGATGCTCCTTCCTGAGGCTTTGAGGCCCTCGTTGATGGTGGAGATGACGTGCGCCACCTCCTCGAGCTGGGTTCTGGCAAAGCCACCAGTGAAGGCTACAACCACATTTTTGCGTGACGGGCCTTGAGATACAGCCAGCTGGTTCCTGTTAGTTGGCCTCCGGTCAACAGCTGGTGGAGTCTGGGCTCTCCGGTTGGCTGAGGGGGTCGGGGGTG
>QFDT01001284.1:0-13384 GCA_003315915.1 Macrolepiota dolichaula
TCTCCAAAATTCGATTGTTCCTTGGCCTTCTCTGTCATTTTGATTCACCCCAGAACTTGATGATGATTCCCAATGTGTTGAAGCTTTCTAGCATGGAGCAGCAGACAATCTGCAGCCGGCTGAGTGCCGTTCTTCATGTCCGGGACCCGGGACTGGCCCTCGATGATGACCTCCAAGTCGAGGTTAATTCCAGTCACCCATACTTCGAGAATCCGAATCTTACCCCTGAAAATTTGAACAACCTCAGGAAATTGATCTATGAGCGGCTAGGAGGGTCGATCTCTTTTTACCATAAATCATTCCGCGATTTTCTCATTGATCCGAGGCGTTCGGATCTCTTTTGGTCTGGACCTTCCTCCATATATGAACTTCTTTTCGACCATTTTCATAATTTGCGACTGGAGCAAGAACAAATTCATGATTCTCCAGGTTCAGGTGTGTATCTGGGCTTCTCCATATTTCATACTTACATCTAACAACAATGCTAGTGTCCTATGTACCAAATTCCGCGTCTGCCCTTTCTTACCCTCACACCACTGAACTGGTGAATTCCGTCATCAGAGCCGAGGTTTACGGTTGGACAGGACACATATGCGCCCGGTTGGCTGATACCCCTGAGTTAGACTTCCAATCACTTCGAAAACACGGCTGTGTCGATTTTCGCAAGTCGCTTCATATCTTTGCCACCTTGAACCGTGTATGTACCTATACCGAATATCTGGCCTGCAATGGCCTCCAGAAATCGATCGGTGGTACAGTACTTTTCCGGCTTTGTCCGGGAGAGTTTGTACGTTTTAACGTTGCTGAGTTCAGGAAAGTGAGTGTTTTATTCGGTTGTGTGACTGCGGTAGCTGATTGAGGCCGGTGAAGACCCTAGAAAGGCGCCAACAAGCGGGAGTCTTGCGTCAATATTCGTTGCCAAAGATTTCAAGCCCCGGCGTCATATCTGGTTTATACATCCTGGGACACGGATCTAAATCAATTTTCTGGTATTGGGAAATCAACTACGTGGAGGAATGCTATCAGGAATTCTTGACTCCGGATCTAGATGAAGGTGAGAGGATATTTCGCGAAGAGAAATTTGATCTGTGGTTTTCGAGGTTTGGTGGTCACAAGTAGTTCGGTGCTTTATCAGTTTCGACATGCTGGGAGATCGCGTGACTTCTTCTGCGCCGTACACCAAGTCCTTTACGTATCTGTATCGTCTGGAAGTCCTGTTCTGGTGGGCGCTTCAATGTGATTTGGTAATATCATGGTGGCAGAGCTGTTGGTGAATTCATAAACATCTGACCGTAATTGATGCTACTTGTCACCACTTCTTTCAGGCCCATTCATGTTGTCTTCAACGGCCCGCTCCTTTCCTCGCTCTTCACGTCTTACCCCCACTTGTCCTCAACCCCTGCTCCTCCCCTCCTGTTCACAACCTCTTCTCCGGCTTTGAATCGAAGACCGTTCTTGTTCTTGTGATATAGTCCCGCCGAACGACCAAGCTCCCGCTCCTCACAAAATCATAACCATGACTATTCTTGAAACTCAAGCAATCGAAGCACGCAAGTTGTGAGCGAAGATACGGGCAAGGGAATATGGTGGTGACAAGTAGTCAGGTGCCCTGTCAATTTCGACGTATTAGCAGAATGTACAAGTCAATAACTCATATAGTTTTTCTCCGCCATATTGACTTTCTCATATTCCGAGCGTTTTTTTCAAGTCATTTCAAGCGCTTGATGTGATTTGGTAATGCCCGAGTGGGAGAAAAACTGCTGATGGATTAATCAACACCGAACCGTAATTAGGATGTTCTCTTGTTGCACCCATCCCCATGCCATCCTCGGCGACTCGTACCTTTCCTCGCCCTTCACGCCTCACTCCCGCTTGCCCTCAACCTGTTCCCCCTCTCCTGTCTGCAACCTCCTCCCCTCCTTCCCTTTCTGTTATCCCACCTTCTACTCCATCCCCTTCCGTAGCCCCTTCTCCGTCCCCTCCTCCCTTGCCATCTGTACCTGCCTCTCCTCCCTTCCCCTCCCTTTACCGCTTAACCTCTCGTCCTCCCATCTTTCCCCTACCTCCTCCTGCCCCTTTATCACCTCTCACACTTTCTCCTCCCAACTTCGCCTATACGCCCTCGTTTTCCTACTCCCCCCCTCTTACTCCTGTGCCTCCTGCTCTCTCTTCCCCTCCCAGCTCCAGTCCATTTGCATCCAATCGCCGCTTACAATTACAACCCCAAGAAGAGCGTCTTGAGCGCCGGTTACGCGCCGGCCCCGATATCTTCGAGGGCACCTTTATTGGCACATGTAGCCCAAATCGAGAAACCAAGTCTAATGTAGTGTTAGCGCTGAAGAGCCTTGCAATCCCTGGGTCCCAGTTTGACTCAAAGTCTCGATTTCCTCCACCGAGATGTCACCCCAATACTCGTAAAAGCCTGAGGAATCGTATCGTTCAGTGGGCTGAAAATGCGAATCGTGTTCAGAGGATGTTATGGATCAAGGGTTCTGCAGGGACGGGGAAATCGGCCATTGCTCAAAGTATTGCAGAACAACTCCATGCATCAGGTCTCCTCGGCGCTACGTTGTTTTTCTCGAGACCCAATCAGCGGGATAACCCCGATCGTGTTGTCTGTACCCTTGCCTATCAACTTGCAGACAAACATCCCGTGTATGAAGATGTAACTACTTGGCGCCCCGGCGTGAAATCACCAGCTCGAATCCGTAGACAGTTCGAGTTTGAAGAACTCATAGTACAGCCATTTCGAGGTGCGAATTTTCCGGATTCAGAAGCGTCGCTTTTAGTCATTTTGGACGGACTGGACGAGTGCAAGATGGAAAAGGCACAGATGGAACTCGTTGAACTCATCAAAAGCCACCTCAGAGATCTCCATGCATCGTCTCTACTGTGGATGATTTGTAGTCGGCCAGAACCTCATCTTGAAAGTGCATTCCGTGGGGCCGAGGCCGAGGGTCTGTGTTGGATAGAAGAGCTTCAGGTTGATGATGCAGAGGCACAGAGCGATATCGAGTGTTATCTTCGGGACGAATTTCATAGGGTCTCCACAAAGTCTCCAGCTATTATCGCGAGTGGGGAGGTTTGGCCACCTAAAGAGATATTTGACAAAATTGTCACCGCCTCCTCTGGACTCTTTGTGTTTGCTACCACAGTGGCTAGGTTCATCAATCAACCTGGATCCAACCCTCTTTCACAGCTCAAAGCCGTTGTTGCTGCCATTGATGGATCTCCCATTCAAGGTGCAGTGAACCCCCTCACATATATCGATAATCTCTACCTCGACATCCTTGGGCGATCAGACCCTAATACTCTTCCAATGGCGCTTGAGCTCCTTGGGATCTGTGCGATCAGCCCACCACTCCCAGTACTCCATTTCACCCAACTTCTTGGGTATGATTTGAACACAATACACATAACATTGCGTTCTTTGCACTCGGTCATCACTGTACCATACGGTTGCAAACTCGTTGAAGAACCTCTTCACTTCTATCACGCATCTTTCACAGACTTCCTCGCCAATCCTGATCGTTCTGGCCAATTCGCGCTGCGGAACCTCAATTCCTATCGCTATCGCGTTGCCGAAGCTTGTTTCCGTGTCCTCACCAACATGCCGACGTCCTATGCAATAGATCTGACATGGGATTCTTCAAAATGTGGAGCAATGAATCCGTCAAACCTTTTGGTATCCCATGACATATTCACGTTTGCAGTCAAACATCTTTGGGGTATTTGCGTCACAATACGTAACCCGGAAATGAATATGAAGTTTGTGCGGAATAGGTTTTGATTACAGGGCCCTCCGGTCGCTGAGTGATCTGGTGCCTGCCCAGTCGTTTGTCGTGTTCCTTCGATGGCTCTATTCCCTGGTAGGTTTTCCTAGCCAATGACATAAACCTCTGCTGACGCGACGAGGAATGCGATAGATTAGGGACCTAGCAGACTTGACTTACTTCATTCGCACTACTGCCAAGTATGATGTGGATGCTAAATTTCTCGAGAAATGTCCCGATTTCTTGCAACCACTCGTATGTTCTTGAAAGCTGTTCTCAATTCCTTTTGTTGATGATGAATGACAGAGACTGGAACTTGGAGGGCAAAACAGTCAACTTGAAGATGCATATTACGTGTTGATTGGTTTCGGGGTGAAGACTGTTCTTGTTCTCGTGGTTTCAAGTAGTGTGATGATTTATTCGCTGGACGATGTTATTGACCTCTAGCAAATGATCTCCCTATTGTATTCATACCGAAGGAACTGTAAATACGTCGTGTAATTCTAGCTTGGGATGCTTGGTCCCAGTTCGATGGTCCGATTTATCTTAAGTAGTCGTCATTATCAGGCGCTCGTTACTAACAAGTGTGACACATTGATGGGTATGTGCGTGAGAGGGTAGAAACCGCCTCATCATCCTTGCCTCTCCCCATCGTTTTCGCTATCATATCCAAACTGGTGCAAAAACGTAGTATAATCGACCCCTAGCAAGAAATGGAAAACCTTCAAGAGCCGTTTCAACAGAGTATAAAATACCGACTGTTTATAGATGTTCAACTGAACCACGATGCAAGGTCACCCTGCTTATCCACAGCAACACTTTCGGCCACATGTTCCTGGATTACCGGGTATGATCAAATCAATAGTCGTTCATAAAACCCTCTCATAATGAGGTTCTAGGTCCCAGTTTCTTCCCTGGAGCCCACCATATGAACTTCCAAAACCCGAGTTTTGTAGAAAAGTACACAAACAACGTATACAACTACAACTACTCATATCCACATACAGGATCGTCAGGTGCGAACAACTTCACTACAAGCATGAGTGATTGAAGTGCTCAACCCTTCGCCCCAGTCGTTGATCGCCTCTCTCAATATTCTATGCCCAATGCCGAACTTGATTCGTTTGAGCGTAGCCGAAACTTACCCTGGTGTCTCGAGGGAACTCGAGAAAGGTTATTAGGCGAGATCAAAACATGGATGGTCGATCAAAACCACAAACGTGATGCGCTGTGGCTGTACGGCCCAGCAGGGGTGGGCAAGTCGGCCCTGGCACAAACACTCGGAGAATGGGCGAGGGAATCAGGGGTTCTTGGAGCTGCGGTGTTTTTATCAGGCTCTGAATCTCGGAATGATTTATCCCGCCTCTTCATTTCCATCGCATGTCAACTAGCAAAGAGGGATGCGCAGTACAGCGTCCGCGTTGCAGAGAAGTTAGTGGCCGATGTTGGACTTTTGACGAAGAAACTCGGGACACAATTTCGGAAACTCATCGATGAGCCTTCGTCTGGGTTTGTGCCTTTGGAAAAGAAGCTTGTCATTATCATTGATGGGTTGGACGAGAGCCTGGGGGATGAAGAGCAATGTCAGGTTTTGCAGCTCATAGGTGGAGCGCTTGCCTCTTCTCAGCCACTTCCATTCCGATGGATGATTTGTAGTCGTCCAGAACCCCATCTTCGGCACAATATTTGGGAGTTCGGTACCCGTTGCAATTGGACGGTCGTACCAATGGACGACGGAGATATCGACTTGTTCATTCAGGATGGGTTTAGACGGATCATAAATGCTCACCCACACGCCATCAGCCCTGAGGAAAGTTGGCCAGATAAAGAAGATAAGGATGCCATTGTACGGGCTTCTTCAGGCCTCTTTGTGTATGCATCAACCATTATCAAGTTTATCGAGGACAGGAATATTGCCATGCCCAGGGAACAACTGAAGATCGTGCTGGCATTCATCAAGACTCCGCGCCACAAGTCAGGGCCGAACCGTACAAATCCACTTAAAGCTCTCGACGAACTCTATCTCCACATTCTCTCTCGCGTCCATGAAGACCTTCTGCCGACAACCCTTCAGATACTTGGAACATGTGCACTACTCCCGCAACTTCCTGTATTGGAGCTAGCCAATTTGTTGAACATTTCCCGGGAGAGATTCTACGCGGCCCTCCAACGACTTCATTCTGTTGTGTATGTTCCGGCTCCCGATAAGGCTTCCGTGGATCACTTGCGCTTCTTCCACTCCTCCTTCGTTGAGTTCCTGAGATCCTCTTCTCCCTCAAAGCGTCATGGTTTTGATTCCCGCGATATTCATTGCGTTTTTGTTGAGGCTTGTCTCCGGGCGCTTGGTAAGACCAAGTTATTGTATGCCAAGGAACTACCTTGGAAACCACTGAACCCCAACCCGCTGTCTGTCGCTGATCGGGTCCTTACGTATGCTGCGATCCATGTTTGGAGCGCATGTTCCAGCATTGATGACCTCAGTGGCCATGCGTTGTTGGATAAGATCCTCGATTTCAATTTCACTCGCTTGCAATTTGTGGGCAGTAAGATACCAGCACGCCAACTTCGATCTTTTGCACGATGGCTGGCCGCGCAGGTATGTTCTTTCTTTAAAAAAACTAGGTTGACTATCTAAACAACCAGCGTAGATAGAGAAGAACAATCGGAGTAGTATCATTCAATGGAATGAGGTCCAGGAGCCACTCTTCGTTCGTCATCTTTCCATTTGATTTATCTCTGATGTGCTCAGTCCTCGCTTCATAGGCGTCCCGCGAGGTACAGGATAAGGACCGCTGTTTTGTGATTGGGAAACATTCAAAAGCGATCGCGGTTTATATAACTTCAGACACAGTAATCCTATCGAGGGAGTAACACCGTACTAATGAGTTATTCTGTCATTATATCATTATACGAGTTTTGCGCTACTAGGGAAACCTGAGTTGATCATATGCACGATTGGAGAGCATAGCTGATCAAGCACTCCCAGTGAAATTATTATTCTACCACTACCAAATTCCTCATGTGAAAGTCCGGAAAATCCATGGCGGACCTTGAAAGGACCAAAAGGCAGCAGGATGATAGGCAGGACATGTAACGGCCAGGCAAAATTGTTTGAGGATCATGATACACCAAGATGGTTTATTCATTTTTTCAAGTGCATTGAATGGAAGCCACTTTTCTGTATACAGGCGATTCGAGAACCAACAGTTTCACAGTAATGTCAAGATACACGAGGAACGTTGGTCGATACATTTTGGTCGTCATGAAAGACAAGCCATAGGACAATAAACCGAACTACTGATCCCACCTAATTCTCGAGGTCTTATACAAATGCACCAGTCCAATCGGAATCATCCTCGGATCCACGATTTCTAACCCTCCAAACCTCCTAACCACATCCCTTCCATATGCCTCAACCACCCACCCCTTATAACTCTCCCTTGTAGAGTATGCGTTACGCCTCTCCCTTGTGTTCATAGTCGCCTGAATAGCAGGCGGGATATTTGCAGCACGAGGCTTGTTTACGGTCGCAAGCCAGGCATACATAGCGTGAATGTTAGATGAGTCGATCTCGCAGTATGATTCGAAGGTCATGTAGATAGCGGGCGGTAGAGGCGAAGAGTCTGGCGGCGCACGGGCTAATGCGATTGCAGCTTCTGCTCGTTTTTGGGCTTCCCATGCTTTCTTCTTCACCTCGTAAACTTCTTGTTCCTGGGCTAACGCATCCTCGATTGGAGCTACCGTGTTCTCTGACATGTTCTCCCCCATGACTAGAATGTCGACCAACGGATCCCTGAGCGAGAGGCCACCGCTGGATAGCGAGAAATAGAAATATCCTCGAGGGAGATCACGCACACCATACCGCGTTGCTAATTCCCTCTCCAGGTATTCGATAACATCATTTGCGCCGTCGCTGCTTTCCCCCTCTCCTTGCAACGAGCCAGTGATAACCTCCCGCTGAATACGCACCAACGTCCGACTAACATCCACCACATGCTGCTTCCCAAAACATTCTGCCGGCCGTCCACCAAAGTTCCTCACAAAGAACGCCATATACTTGTTGTACACCGCAATCCAGCCCAACAAGCTCTTCGTATTCCCGAGTTGCCTCCTCAGCTCTCTGATATGTTCGTTGACTTGTTCCTGATCGATCACGAATCTCGCCTTCTCTGGATCAAACTTCAAGAATCCCCAATGAATATCTCCCTCAGGTAGTTGTTCGTCACCTGCCCCTGCTGCATCTTCCGTATCTCGTTGCGCGCGAACAGAGGCGGAGCCAGTTTTAGACGTGTTGAACGTAAGGCCAACGCGGGATGCATAAGTATTTATTTCCTGCCATGCAAGTGCACATCGGTGTACGTTCGGGTCCCAGAGCCAGATATCGTCATGAATCCTGTAAAGGAACAACCCATGCGCGCGTTGGTTAACAGCAAAATCCATCCCAAAGAGTACGGCTTCTCCAAAGAAGCCACTGAGGGCATAACTGATTGGCGTTCCGCGCACTCGGGTACGAATTTCAGATTCTCCTGGGAATCGGATGGGCATACGGAGGAATGTATGGAAAAACTCCAACCAGTCTTGTGGGACGCCGAAAAATCGAAGAATGGTGAGAATGGATTCATGCGGGAGGGAGGGCCCAAACCAGTTCATGTCCGTACGCACGATGGTATGTGAGCCGTGGAGACTGAGATTGAGACAGCATTCGGCTGACATGATGTTCAGTAGCTGCTGCTTGACCTCCACCGTCGCATCAGCTGTGCTATTTGCATCGTCACCAGCGCTATCAGCGGGCTCGTCATAGAATGCTCTTGGATTGACATTGTCTGGGAGGTGGCCAGCGAGAAAATGGGTAGCCCGGTGTTCTTTCCTGTGACCGCAAATGGTATTGCCACCAAAAGCAACAATATCAGAGGTAAGGGTTGCCGAACCATCCCCGGATATAGCCACCTTCCAGGCATCAGAGTGAAACACATCCCGAGCGTCCTGCTTGAACTTCATCCCCCACATAATACCAACCCATTGAAGGAAGAGGGCGTCAAGGATATCTGGATCCGTGAATGCGCGATACTTCCCATGTAAGTATCGGCGCATGTCTACTACGACTCCTTGCGACGACCACTTCCAAGAACCCAGGGCACGTAAGCGCATGTTGACCACGTTGGCAACTTCTTCGAGTACAGTCTGGTTATCCGTAAACTCACGCAGAGCGGCGCGTTTGTCAGGTAGCATGAGGTCAGATGCGAGAAGAGATTCGACAGTCCAACGCATATCATCTGCGGTGATGGTACGGTCACGTAGACTTTTTCCAAAGGCAGCCATACCCTCCCTCATTGCCTGCAATACGGTCGTAGATGGTTTATTTGAGAATACCGAGTTGAGATACGCATCGAGTGCGCCAACATCAATATTGGGAGATTCAAAAATGATACCCCGAAGCCGGGCGACTTGTTCATGCATCTCCTGCCTCCCCTCCTGCTTCACATCGTCCTCCTTCTTCTCACCCTCAGATAGAGGACCTGACACGTCGCTCCTGACCGTGACGGCATCGCCGCTTTCCAACCAGTCAGTGTAGAGTCTTCCACACAACTGGGCGAATTCAAGCCTTATTTCGCCTTGTTTGATATGGGTTTCGAGGGCCTCGATCCATTCCTTCACGATCGCTTTATCAAAGCTAGGATCGGTCCTGACACGAGCGAGCCAGACGCCCAGGTCATGAATATTGATATTTCCGTTGATGATGTGTGAGTCACCCGGGGCGAGGTGGTTGATGACAGAGTCATAGAGGATACCAAGGCGGTCAATCAGCACACGATGTTCGTCGCCACCTTCCAAGACGTCGGTGGTGGTAGTAGTGTTCAAAACCTTGGAGAAATCCTTGTAGGCAGCGTGTCGCTTTTCGAGCTCATCGAGCTTAGCGCTAGTAACAAACCCTAGGGTACGACCGTATGCAGCAGAAGTAGGTGGTTTATCCGCGACACTGAAAACAATGCAATTAGGTGTGCACGAACTCGGTATTCAAGAAAATACGTACCCGGAACGAGACCGGTATGGCTGATAGCGTAGCTGAAGTTCAGAAACTGAGCCAAATTGGCGAGAGCTCGATGACGCACCTCCTCCGCGTCCACGACCACAACCACGACCGCGAAATCCACGATCACGTCCTCGATATCCACCCCTCTGGACTTGAGTGGGTGCAGCGGGCCAGGGGTTAGCGTTGCTCCAATCAGACATTTTTTGCAAGAGGTTGTGACTGTGGGAGGTGGTTTCGGTTTACTTTAAATAACGGAAGATATGAGTCAGAATTTTTAGAGTCAGAGTCAGAGTCACAGCTGTCAAGCAGAGTCATGATCATACTAGTAGCTCGCGACCGAGGAACCGAAAGGTGACGACACCTCCCATCAGTATGCTTTTCATTCATAACCACCCCAGCACGCCCTGGATATCCTCCACTTGCCAACGGAATGTCTCTCACTAAACAACTGGAATTAATGAATGCGAGGAAGTTGTGTGGCAGCTCAACCAACAATAGCACCAGTTTTGAGTATACAGTGTAATCACTCTACATCTGTGCATTCGTCGACTATTCGAGTGATAGGCTTCAAAAGTTCAAAGACAACGATACGGGGTCCTCGGGAACACCTTTCATTTAGGTCCGGTATTTCCAAGTGCCTCCGAATATCGGGAATTGTGTGCCCCGGTTCGCAGAACACATAAAACTTTGGTAGATTCTGGTTAAGCCCGTTATCAATGAGTGCAACCCTCCCGAATGAGAACTATCTCTGATTAGATAGGGTATCTCTATAGCTACCTCCATTCCATCGGCTTTCAACCCCCTTTTAAAAAACATCCGTTTTACGACCACACAAGGTAAGGTGCTGGTAAATGGGTTTAACGTGTAGGTTCATTGTCATCGTCTATTCCGCCCCAAAAGTGGTGTGTCGACAATACCATCAGTGTCGGGATAGTATTGCTTATTGATCCCCCAATCCGATAGGCTGGACCTGGAAAAAGCAACAACCAAAGCAACAAGCCTCTGAATCTTTTCATCTGTGGAAGACTCAATCTCAGACGTGATAATGAGTCCTTCACGATCGAACCAGCAAAACGTGGTCTTGCTGTCTGGATCAAAACATGAGTATTCACAATAAACCGACAAGATTTACCACAACCGCAGTATTGTGCATGGCGCAGGGAGCACTCGAGAGAAACCCCGTAGCGTGAGCGCCAAGTTGCAAAGCCCCATGACTTATTTTCCATATTCTACTCCTAGAGGATTGTGTACCTGAGGAATCACCGAGTTCACCGAATTTGCGTTTCTCTGGATATGATGAGCCAGTAGGATGTGGGATGGATAGAATCGCACGAGTAACACTCAAGATGGCTTGACCCAAGGTTGAGGTACTCGTTATAGTCTCCGGGTCGATATCCCCTGTCAATACATCCTTCTTCTTGATTTCAATGCAACCGACAACATCCCTGAAAGTGATCCTGACATCCTCCCATTTGTGTAGTGGATATTATGGGGAGAGCGGAACGACTACGAGAGGACGAGGCTCACACGTAGATTAGATTAAATTATATATATTATTCGGAGCTAGAGGACGTTACGTAGACAACATCACACCATAATTCACTACCACCACCATCATTCCAAACCTACGCCTCGCTCGAGCATTTAGTCCTTATTGCTCGCGTGGCCAAATCACCTGCACTATAATATGCATTATCTCTATTCGCGGCCGAGAGTGGCCTCACTTGATCTCTCCTGAAATCTTCCATGTTCTTCCCGAAGGCGATCAGTAGGTCTTATTTGGGGGTTTTATGGGCAAGCAGAGGGTCTTCGTCTAAACCAAAGTTAAGCAAGTCCTCATAATGAGGGAACCGGGTGTGGTTATGGGGGTCTTCTGGGAAAAGATCTTTCCGAACCACACCCAAAACTTCGTTCAACAATCTGACTATGGCTTCATCCACCGCTTATTTGCGCTTTCGACAGCTCATGCTGATAGGAGAAGCTTATGGGTGGGTGTCAGACGCGGCTACAACTTACCAAAGACTTACGACATCTTCCCAGCTTCAACAACCTTCGGATCGCTACCCACTTCCTCAAAAACAGTCTGAATTTGTTCAAAGATTCGGTTATATTCATAATCGTCAAGATCCTGTCTCCGCAGAACTCCTGAAAACTCTTTCAATAAAGGGCCGAATCCGGCTTGTGTGGCGTTCACCATATCGTTCTTAACGCCCTCGATATTCTGGGTGATTTTCGGAGCGTTAGGCGAGGGGTGGAGGTTAGTGGTGAGCGATAAATGACCACGAAAAAAAATACAAATCAATGGACGCAGTGCAGGGGGCGTGCGGAGGGGAGCGGAGAATTGTGCTAGGCTACTTGCATATACTAGATCCCACTCATGTGTTTCTTCACGTGCCAATTTTTCAGTCACAAATCATTGACGGGACAAGTCCCTCCATGTCTTGAATGATGAATTACGTGAGGGGTCTGGTACCAAAGTCGCCACATGAAAAAATTAGCGTCGCGCAATCTCTTATTTCGCGTTTTTGGAGCATCGATGCCCAGACACAATTGGAGGTGTTGAAGGAATGTAGGCACCGCGTGGACGCTAGCGCTCCGCAGAACGTAATGTATAGTAAGGTAATGTCTTGACAAACTATGCTTTTTGAATAACCCGGGTAACCCTTCCATCCTTCTTAACCTTCAGCAGCACACTCTCCTCCCCTTGACCAATAATATATACCCGCCTGCTCCCCCACCACTTCGGGAGTCCAACGCGCTTCCGTATCCTTATGATCTGTTCTCGGTAGTTTGGAGGGACCTTATTTCGCAGTGATTCAGGCTTCGGGTTTACTAATCCGCGAGTCTGATAATAGGACGCACCTTGGCAATCAGCGCCTCTAACTGGGATATTTGATCAAACTCTCCTATGGCACCCCACCATGCTTTGAAATCAAAGCAAGCGAGTTGAGCGGCAAGTAGATCATCCATACTGGCCCAGATAAGCCACTTGGGGAGTCCCAACTGACAGTACTCGAAGGCCAGACGACAAACTTCGGGCTCTATGTGTTCCATGCTTTCGGTATAAGCCGACAACTTCATACTGTCCGGAAGCGAAAGCCCTATGATGGGTGAGCAAGGCAGAAAGCGATCACATTTTAAAGTTGTGCTCACATGGTGAAGTTCGCTGTATTTCAAATACCTCGACGAGACGCTCCATACTCCTTTTAGCCAGGAAATTATATTGCCGTGGGTGTTTAACCCAGAATTCCGGCCCACACCGGTTTGGGTCAGACAAGAAGTCCATGAATGAAGCATGCTGGAAGACGACACGCCACGGCACCCCATCTCGGAATTCAAGCCACAGCACCGAATGAAGTCGAGACAAGGCTGTGGTGAACGACTGGAAGCTAAGTCCCATAAAATTTGCGAGCACCGGCATGGTGTCGACTCCCACCACAGAACCTGACCAAATAGGATGAAGCATCCCCTGCGTGGACGGGTGGAGCAATAGGAGCGTAGCGAGTGTTACCGGGAGTATGCTCTTTGGGATATGCTGCATCAACAGAAAGTAGAGCATGTCTAACTCGGCCATTGGATT
>QFDT01001291.1:0-44128 GCA_003315915.1 Macrolepiota dolichaula
ATTAGAATCAAAAACTTCCCTTGGTGACTTCACAGTCCATTGTACACGTAGGAGACATGCACAATATATCTCTGGTGGCCAGTCTACCATAACACTGGGCAGGAACCTCAGCTGTCATTGCCATAGAGTTGCTGAACAGTTTAAACTGGGTAGTACTACTATAGGAAACTGCAGAACTCCTATAGGTTGATGTCAGTAAAGGTCGTCAGTAACCTTCTAGCCCCTTAAACGCTATATCCAAAAGAGGAGAACGCCGGTCATTGCCATAGAGTCGCTGAACCGTTTGCCAGTACCCTGGTCTGTCCACTTTCAGACACTAAACTAGAAAAGGAACCTTCTGTCCCCTTTCAGAAGCAAAACTAGAAAACCAGAAGTCTGTCCCCTTTCAGACTGGAAACTAGAAAAGGAACCCCATCTTTTCCCAAATCCAAAGACACCAACACTCGTTCAAAACCAGAACCACCACCCTCGTTTATTCCATTTCACCCATCCACACTCCTTTGCCCTATCCAGCAGGACCTGGAACAATTTAAATTCGGAAAACTAATACATTAACATCATTCATTCCCCACCGCCACAACCATGTCTTCTCAAGAAGAGTCACACCGAGTTGAAGCCTCAGCTTCCTCAGTATCCAACAAACCTCCCTCCCACCGATCCAGAAAATCCAAACAACGAGAGACACCTCTCACCGACCACTCCCTCCAAACCCCTTCCAGAACCCCAGCCGATTTTGGTATCTCACCACCACCCGCAATCCAGCATACTGAGTCTAACAAGGAGTCAAGTCCAAAAAGAGCTTCCTCCAGCGCCACAGCTAAGCTCGCTAGACAAGCTTCTCAGTCAGAGTCAGATCAGCAATCTAGCTCATCAACTTTGAGACAGGAATCCACCGCATTTACCTGGAACCCAGAGAGAGTCATTCTTACTCCCTGGCAGCAAAAACACTTCGACACTTGGAGTCCAGAACAACAAGCCAGATTCTATGATCTTCCAGACGAAAAAAGAGTCAAACTCTGGAAAGACCTCGAAGCTTGGGAAACAAGACAACCGCAGCACCCCCCACCTCTATCAGTATCTCCCAGAGCCGATCAAATCTCACTCCCCTCCACACCAGTACCCTCGAGACCTCCTACAAGAAATCAGAGCAATTCACCAAACCCCTCATCACCAAGCACTAGCCCAAGACTACAACACCAAACCTTCCAGCCTCAGCAGCCAGTCCCAACTCCAATGGCACCAGGAGCAGATCCGAAAGTCCCAAAGCCTGATAGCTTCTATGGAAACCCATACGTCTATCCAAGATGGAAGCAAGATCTCCAGATCTATTTCGCCTCCCAACCTACAAACCTTCCAGATGCAAAAGCCAGAATCATGTTTGCCTTACTCAACATGGCAGGACCAGCAGCAGAATGGAAAGAGTCTTATGTCACGGACTACACCACCAACAATGTGTTTAACCCAATGCAGATGTTGGACCAGTTCTTCCATTCCCTCAATGATTCGTTCAAACAAGCCTCCACAGGCCTTGTTACCATCGACAGGCTTACAAACCTCAAGCAAAATTATCGACCCATTGAAGAATACATCAACACCTTCAAAAACCTCTGCACCGCAGCAGGTATATCCCATGAAGAGACAAAGATCGCATTCTTTATCTGAGGATTGGACCCACGTTATCATAAAGGAGTCATTGACCAGAATTCACAAACATCCTCAATCAATAATTTCTACAACTCTGCTTGCAGAGTTGGAGGATTGGAACACTTTCAATCGTATGCTGAGCAGCCAAGACATTGCTCAAAACACAAGTCACCCCATTCGCGCCACAGCTCAAAATATAGTTCTTCATACCAGAACTATAGCACAAAACCTTACCAATTGAGTTCAAAGACTAGTAACCCCACAGGATACGGTCCCATGGATGTTGACAACATCATCACAAGAGAACTTAATTACGTTAACCGAGCAGACACAGAATCTGACAAAGAAACAGAAAGTGATGCTTCGTCGATATCATCCAACGATGATTCCGAAGAAATCAACAAACTCGTCGAACACTGAGTTAATGAAGAACTCAATGCTATCCTTACCCCGGAGCAGCAACGATGCAGAAAACTCGGGTTATGCTTCAATTGTGCAGGAAAGCACATGGTCAGAAATTGCCCCGAAATCAAACAGAAGAACCGTTTCAACAAGACGAAGAAGAAGTCTTTCAAGAAACAACAAATCAACAATATAGAAGAATCAGATGAAGAAGAAGAGTTTCAAGACAACCAGTCCTTTTGAGACTCAAGAAAGAAATAAGTATTGGACAATTTCATCTTCTAACAATCTTACCTTAGGAACTAAATCAATTAATACTATTCAAGCCGTTATGAAGAACAAGATTATTTATCTTCCCTCAACAGTATACCTCCCTTATCACAAATCCTGATGCTTACCTAAGCTCAAGATAGAGGCAGGGGAACAGCAGTCTTAGATAAGCAAGTGAGAGATGAGATGAGATCAAGAGATCAGATAGAAGATAGGATAAGACAGGCTAGGCTGTAGACAGGTTGTTAAGTCTGGGTCCTACAGACACCAGACAGCCTAGTTTATATACACAGAGGGCTAGGACCTGGGACACTACCAGATGACCCCAGGGACTCTAGTCCTTACTAATTACATGGAGAAACTAATATCTCCTAGCCAATGGCATAAAACCCTTACTGATTGTTAACAATGACACCATATGACAACATGGATAAAGATCTTATCTTACTGATCATTCCAGAACCTTCTAGAATGATGAGGAGTGATAAACTACAGATGGCACAGATAATCAACACATGATATAGATAATAATGATCGGCGCGTAGCTCCTGAACGGATGCACGCCCCGCGACGTCCCGGGTATCGTCAGAATGCGACGGACAAGGGCTTTCCAACGGTACTAAGTACGAGGTAAACGGCCCAGTATTCGGCGAGATATAACGTAAACAATGTATTCTGCCAAATCTGTGACATCCCTAATGGACAAGAAACCGAAATTCTCGCTATCCTTGATTCAGGAGCAGGCGGAAATTTCATCAATCCAGAACTTTCGAATATGTGGAATCTTCCAAAGAAACCTCTAGAAAAACCAATCAGGATTCTTAACGCCGATGGATCTAGCAACAGTTGTGGAATAGCATCTGAAGAATGCACCCTCAATCTCATGATTGATAGACGCAAAATGACTATTCACCCCAAGATCATCAGCCTTGGATGACAGCGCATGATTTTAGGAATGCCCTGGTTATCCGAGTATAATCCAGACATTGATTGGTCTACAAGAACACTTTCATGGAGAAATCCTATGAAGGAAAATTCTAGACTCCAAGCGATCATTTGTTCTATGGAAATCCAAGATGATCCTACCAAAATTCTGAATCTCAAACCGCTTGACTTTGAAGAGATCAATTTCAAAGCCAATGCATCGCAAGCCATAGCACAGCAGTATGGAGAAAAGAAGGAATCCGATCTGCAGAAAGTTGTACCTCAAGAATTCCATGACTTCCTCGATGTCTTCTCTGAAGAGAAAGCATCTCATTTTCCACCCGCACGACCTTGGGATCACAAGATTGAGCTGAACACCGAGTTCAAGCCCAAATCCCATAAACCGTACCCCCTATTGCCAAAAGAAATGGAAGAGCTTGATAAATTCTTAGATGAAAATCTGTCTAAAGGATATATTCAACCTTCTGAATCGCCCATGGCATCCCCTTTCTTCTTTGTAGGCAAGAAAGACGGAAAACTCCAACCATGCCAGGATTATCAATATCTCAACTCCTATACCATCAAGAACGCTTATCCCATCCCCTTTATTCCAACCTTACTTGACAAAGTAAAAGGTTCAAAATGGTTTACAAAGATGGATGTCTGCACAGGATATAATAACATTAGAATTCGTAAAGAAGACCGCTGGAAAGCAGCATTCAAGATACCACGTGGTCTCTTCGAACCTACTGTTATGTTCTTTGGAATGTGCAATTCACCTGCAACATTCCAGAGCATGATGGACTACATCTTTGCAGATCTCATCAAGAAAGGAGGAGTTCTTGTATATATGGATGATATCTTTATCCATGCCCCAACTCAGCAACAGCTTTGCACACTCACTCGTCAAGTACTCAAGATACTTCGAGAACACAACCTCTATCTCAAGCCAGAGAAGTGTGAATTCAAGAAACAACGCATCGAGTACCTCGGAGCAGTTGTTACTCCAAATTCTATTGAGATGGACGTAGCAAAGCTGCAAGGCATCAAGGATTGGCCTACACCCAAGACCACTCGGGATGTCCGCAAATTCATTGGATTTTGCAACTTCTATCGAAGGTTCATTCGAAATTACTCTCGTCACGCTGCACCCCTCAACAAATTGATGTCCCCAAGCATCAAGTTTGAATGGACTCAAGAACATCAAGACACCTTTGATTCACTCAAAAGCAAGTTTGAAGAACGCCCCATCCTCATCGCCCCTGACCCAGACAAACCATTCAAAATCAAAACTGACGCATCAGCTTATGCTTCAGGAGCAGTCTTATGGCAGAGAAATGAAAACGGCATTCGTCAACCCATTGCCTTTCATTCTCAAGCGTTTAACCAGACTGAACGGAACTATCACTGTTCTGAACAAGAATGGTTAGCCATAATTCGCGCACTTCAAGAATGGAGACATTATCTTGAAGGAGCAAAGCATGAATTCATTGTCTGGAGCGATCACGAGAATCTATCACGATTCAAGGAGCCTCAAAGTCTTAATCGACGTCAAGCTCGATGGGCCTCTTATATGGAACGCTTCAAACCTATGCTCAAGATCAAACACATCCCCGGTCAGAAGAACGGACCAGCCAATGCCTTATCACGACGGCCAGACCACCATCCCCCTGACAAAGATAATAGAGATGTTGTTGTCTTTTCAGAAGACCTAATCACTATTGTCACCAAAGATCTTGTCAATATCATTCGTGAAAATCGAGAACTTATCGATCCTGAAGACAATGATACCCCCAATCAAGACCTTCCTCACCATTCCGGAAAAATCCTCATTCCCAATGACAAAGAACTTCGTAGAAAACTCCTCTACAAAGTTCATGATCACCAAACTGCAGGCCATCCCGGAATAGCTGAAACACTTTGTAAACTCAAGGAGCATTGCTATTGGCCCGGAATGAAGGATTACGTCCAGGAATATGTCAAGGGTTGTCCTACCTGTCAACGTCACAAGATCATCAGACGTCCAGAAAAGGCACCTTTCTTACCTATTCCGGCACCTTCTTCTACTCGACCCTTTGCACAAATCTCGATGGATCTCATCACGGATCTTCCACCCTCCGGAGGATTCGATTCTATTTTAGCCATAGTGGACCATGGCTTGATGAAGGGAATAATTTTAGCGCCTACTCGAAAAGTGTCTGACTCAAAAGCTATTGCGCAGCTTTTGGTAGATTGACTATTTTCGAAAGTATGGACTCCCTGACAAGGTGATCTCTGACAGAGACCCTCGCTTTGCCTCCAAAGCCATGAAAGCCCTATACAAGCTACTCGACATTGAAGCCTCCTATTCCACTGCTTATCATTCCCAAACTGATGGTACCACAGAACGCTCCAATCAAGAGATAGAAACCTACCTCGCCATCTTCACCACCAATAATCCGAACAAATGGAGCAAGTACCTCTCAACTTACAAGTTTGTACACAATAATCGTCCCCATGCAGGAAGAGAAGAAACACCCTTCCAGCTGATCTATGGATCCTCACCGAAAGCGCTACCTTCTTTGGTCGAACCCACAGATACTCCTGCAGCAGAAGACCACATGGAACGACTCCTATCCGCTAGAAGAAGAGCTATATTTGCCCATAACTGCAGCCGCAAAATTATGGCTAGGCGATCCACCAAGTATAGCCTTCCCCTCTTCAACAAAGGAGATAAAGTATGGTTGGACAATAGGAACCTTCCATTACTTTTCAAATCGCGCAAACTCACCCCTAAACGAGAAGGTCCTTTCAAGATTCTCAAGAAGATTTCCCCAGTGAACTTCAAACTCGAACTTCCGCAGCAATGGAAAATTCACAACATCTTCCATGCTTCACTCCTAAACCCTGTTCGAGAGAACCAACTGTATGGAGAACACTTCGAGAATCCACCTCCAGACCTTGAGAATGATGAAGAACATTACAAAGTAGAGGCAATCATCAATCATCAAAGACGACGCAATGTGTTACAATACCTGATCAAGTGGAAAGGTTACCCAACCTCGGAAAACACTTGGGAACCCAAAGGAAACCTAGATGGAGCGCAGCAGATCCTTACGAAGTATAAGAAGGGAAACAAACTCCAATAATCTGCTATGACTTACCTCTCCACCCAAACCAAAACTCTGTCAACGTCTCCTGCTTCCTCTTCATCCTCTACTCAGACCTCCATTATCATAACACCACACTCCGTCTTCAACACCCCAGTTGATGCTAATCAAGCCTCAAGAACCTCAACTTTTGCCAAACTCGTCAACAACCACCCTCCTCTCGCCATCACCTCAACCGTTGCCAGTCAGGATTCAGCCTCCCTTGCCTCAGCCTTTCCATTCCGCCCCTTACCTTCCTACACCCTTTGACGAGGCAATTCTGAATACATCTTGCTCATCAATGACTTACCAATTGAACTACCTCCCATTCCTAGTGAACAACTCGATCTCAAGTATTCCCTCTTTGAACTACGACAACAACTTGATTTCACAGGACTTATACTGGAGGAGTCCAATCTACCAAGGGATCAGGACGCTCTATCCACAATTGACATCTACAGGTTCTCGCTTGCTTCTTTTGTGCATCATGCACAAATGCTCCTCAGATTTGAAGAGCAACTTTGACAGTCTCACTCTGCCTATCTTGGCTGCAGCTTACCTGACCCTCTATGAGAACATTTGCTTGCAACTTGGGGAGACTATCAATTTCTCAGCAATGAGGTTGGTTTACGAAGCGTCCCACCAAGCCGATCTCGCCCTGTACAGAGTCATGACGTTCCTGTTGAGTGATGATAGGACAAGTCACTCTTCAGGTTAGGTCCACTGAACTGACCAGGAAACCACCTAGTGCACCAGTCCCTACAGTGTGCCAGTGGTAGGCAGTCAAGGCCATCCCTAGTGAAACAGGTTATATATGACCTACTAGTTCCTACAGTAACCAGACCATATAGCTCAGTGGTAAGAGCAACTGTGGCTCCAACAGGAGGTCCCAGGTTCAAACTCTGGTGTGGTCACTTTTCTGTCTTAACAGTTCCCAGACGTCCTGGGACAGGAGAACCTCACTCTCCAACAACTCTACAACCTCCTCACCCCGTACATTCAGTACCATGCACTCCTGCAGTCCCACCTGGCCTCCCTCACCCACGACGAGACAAACGACCTGATCAGAGCACTAGCGTTCAGGTATATGCCACGCCTAGGTATCAGCCACCTCACGTTGCCCAAGCAAATGCAATCTCTGGTGCAACTAGCGGCAGACAATCTCATGGAGAACGGCAGAATCTACCCCCTGACGGAAATGAATACAGGAATGCACAACAAAGCTTTCCTTATTGAACTCCCATCCAATTTAGCCCCTCCTTACCACCTAATCGCTATGGCCGCCCTCTCTGTCCTAGAATAGATCCCAGAATGCAAGGCTATCCTCATGGACGAAGGCATCATGACAAGGAACGACCACCCCTCCAGGTTCATTTCTCAGACAACGCAAATGACACCGCCCAGGCAGACTTCCAACAGAGGATCGATGACTTCTTCTGAGCAGAGCCCCTCCGACGAGGAACTACCAGAATTACTACTGGGCTACCCGTCCGAGACTATGGACAAACGACGACTTCGAGAAGTGGTCATGGACCTCCACGACCTTCACATCAACCCCGAAGATCCCCCTCGCCACTCCACACCGTTGACAAGGATCTCTACTACTTCTCCAACGTCGGAAGTGGAAGATCTGACTAGGTTCATTCCCAGACATTACCAGACTATTCCCATCAACGCCCACTACATTCTTGGCTTTGACCCCGACATGGGATCTGATGAAAGTAGTGATTCGGAGATCACTTCTAACAAAGGGAATAATGTTATGGACCCAGGGACTCACGTCCTAGTTCCTGAGGGCCAGAACCTTCTCAGAGTCATCTCTGGGCACACCTCCGATTACAGGCTCACGCCTCTCCCGCCTGTCTACGATTGCGATGAGCTTAATGCAGTTCTACAACAAGCTATGCATGTGGCTCCCTACCGCCACATAATTGGAGACAGCAAAGTCCTTAGCATGTATCCAATGTGCTGGATGGCAGCCATTGAGAATGGATGGTGCCCCTATCCAGTTATGGATAACTGTACAACCTGGCAACATCCTTACATGTTCTACGATGAGCAGGAACTTCCTGGAGTTCTTGCTGCGCTCATCAAGTCAGGAGAATACAGGCATCACTATCCATCGCAGCCTTGGCTGTTCAACGACGTGTCTGATGCTTCTTCTGACTCCTCAGAAGATGTACCACTCTGTGCTATTGCCTCCTATTACCAGGAGATGTCCTCGGAGATCGTCCCATATGATCTCTTGTCCTCATCCTCGTCTTTCTTGGCTTCCTCGTCCTCGTCCGCAGCGCCTATGCCTCAGGAGTCTTCCACGGGCTTCCCCACCTCGTCCAAACATTCTACTGTCTCAGAGAATGATGACTCAGAGTAGATAGAATGTTATAGTAGATTATGGACTACAATCTAGATACAGATTGACTCATTGGACGCTCTGTAGTGTACCAGTAGTTTCTCTCTCTTGATCGATGACTCGGACAGACACTTATGACTTGTAAATACAGTAGTACACAACAACCTTGGACTTGCATAAATAGGCGTAGACTACAGGATCAAAAACTCCAAGTTTTTGATTCTCTTCTGTTGTAACTTAACTGTTACCTGTCTAATCCAAGATTGGTTGACCTTAACTTCTAATCCTCTGAAGTTAACAGACCCATAGCTGTGACGCTTCAACGCTATTGGTTGCTGGCTATACTTTGGTATCGTCACTTTGCCAATTCACCTATTAGCAGGCTGGTTAAGGATCCCAGTCCTTAATTAGCTAGGCGCCTCCTAACTTAGGTCTAGGAGCCCGCTGAACCATAACACAAAATGCAGAAGCAATGGCTATCTTGGAACAAGGCTACTACTCTAACAGAGCTAGAGGAAATCCCCAACCTGTCTACCAGAAGAAGAAACATTGCCCTTTTTCACACAAAGGCCACCATTTCCCAACTTACACACCAAGTGCAAGCTCTCACACTACCAAAGATCCCTATGCAATGGACATTGATACACTTCAGCAGACCCTTAACAACATCAGGTTTGACTCACCAAACACCAGATTGGACCCCTTGCAACTGGACTCCTACGCATATGACAAAACCAATGAAGAGACCTCAGACAATGAGGAAGATCCAAACTCTCTGCTCTACACCACTGATGAAGTTAAATCAGCGCTCCAGGAGCATTTCAATGCCCTACTCCCTCCACGCCTCCAGCAAGCCTACAAGAAACGGCTCTGCTTTAACTGCTTCAGGCCAGGACACACAGCCAAAATGTGTAAGGAACCCAAGACACCCCAAAAACCCTCTTTTTCTCACCAGGCCAGTGCCCAAAATGAGAAAGAAAAGAACTGAAGATTCGCCAGTCAAGCTCAACAAATCAACCACATTGTCAACAAACTCACAGAAGACGAAGTCAAAGGTCTATTCAACCTTGCAGATGAATCTCCAAACGAGGAAATCATAAAGGATTTTGCCTAAAGAGGCTAGCATCTGCGTCTAGACCTCAGAATCTGCCTGAATTGGACAATGTACTATATATGGACAAGGATAAGGACACTTTTCACTCTCGCTCTCACTTCTCTTCCCAAGAATCAGTTAACCAAATGTCTCTTAACCAACAGAACAATATTATTTTCTTGCAACCCACTGTCCACCTACCCAATTCAAAACCGCAGAACATCTCACTCTACTCGATTCCAGAGCCGCAGGAATCTATATCGATCACTCTCTTGTAACCCAATGGAATCTCCCCACTACACCCCTGGATCATCCGATCACAATCATTAATGCCAATGGATCAACCAATGATCAAGGGAAGGCCACACATGCCGCAACCCTTAACGTAACCGTTGATGGAAAGCGCATGCTCCTCAAACCAAAAATAATTGGTTTAGGAGGACCCTGGATTATTTTAGGAATGCCCTGGTTAGCCCACTTCAATCCGGATGTTGATTGGCAAAAATGCACAATGAAATGGAGAAACCCCATCCAAGACAACAGCAGGATCCGCTCCCTTGTCTACTCCATGACGGAACAACCCACCTCTGTTGAGCAAATCTCCAGAGTACTCAAACTTGAACCCACCTTGTTCAAAGAAATCAATTTCAAGGCTAATGCATTGCAGGCTATTGCCCAGGAATATGGAGAGAAGAAAGAAAACAACCCTCGCAAGGTTGTTCCTCCAAAATTCCACCAGTTCCTCGATATATTCGACGAACAACGAGCAACATGATTTCCACCCAGCCAACCCTGGGACCACAAAATAGAACTTACGCCCAATGCTGAGATCCGCTCATTCAAACCTTACAAACTGTCCGCCCAAGAAGACATAGAACTTGACAAGTTTATCAAAGAAAACCTCGCCAAAGGCTATATTTGACCATCAAAATCTCCAATGGCCGCCCCCTTCTTCTTTGTTGGAAAGAAAGATGGAAAACTACACCCATGCCAAGACTATTGTCATCTCAACAAGTACACTGTCAAGAATGCATATCCCATTCCCATCATCAACTCCCTATTGGACAAGATCAAAGGCTCTAATTGGTTCACTAAATTAGATGTCCGCGCCGGATACAATAACATCCAAATCAAGAAAGGAGATGAATGGAAAGCCGCCTTCAAGACCCCTAAAGGACTATTTGAACCCACAGTCATGTTCTTTGGAATGTGCAACTCCCCCACTACCTTCCAGGCAATGATGGATCACATATTCCAAGATCTTATCAATCAAGGAAAGGTCATTGTCTACATGGACAACATCCTCATCCATGCAGCCACTAAAGAACAACTTGACAAGATCACCAAAGAAGTCCTGAAGATCCTCAAAGAGAACAATCTCTATTTGAAGGCCAAGAAATGTGAATTCAAGAAGCAACACCTTGAATACCTTGGTGCTATTATTACCCCAACCTCAATCGAGATGGACCATGCCAAACTTGATGAAATCAGAAATTGGCCCGTTTCGACCACAACTCGTGATGTTTGGAAGTTTATCGGCTTTTGCAACTTCTACCGCCGCTTCATCAAGAACTATGCCAAGCACGCAGCCCCCCTTAACGCCTTAATGTCTAAAAACATCAAGTTCCACTGGGAAGCCAAACATCAGCATGCCTTTGAAGACCTCAAGCATTGCTTTATGGAAAAACCTATCCTTGCTATCCCCACCCTGGACCAACCTTTTGAAATTGAAACTGATGCATCCCTATTTGCCTCAGCAGCAGTCCTCTCCCAAAGAGACAAAGATGGTGTCAAACACCCAATTGCATTCTATTCAAAACCATTCTCTAAAACCAAATGCAACTATCATTGCTCCAAACAAGAATGGCTAGCAATTATCCATGCTCTCAAGGAATGGAGACACCACCTTGAAGGAGCCAGGCACAAATTCATTGTATGGTCCGACCATGAGAACCTCTCAAGATTTAGGGAACCCCAGACCCTGAACCGTTGTCAAGCAAGATGGACCGCTTACATGGAATGTTTCAAGCCAAATCTCAAGATCAAACACATCCCTGGAAAGAAGAATGGCCCCGCTGACGCATTATCCCAACGACCGGATCATCATCCCGACAAAAAAGACAATCAGAACGTAACCATCTTCAATGAATCCCTAATAGTCAATTCAGTGGAGCAGATCTCCATTCTCAATCAGCAGGATCTTGATGATGTCAAGAACAATGGGGAAATAATTGATCCAAAATTAGACAACACCCCAGACAATCCTATTCCCCACAGCACCGGGAGAATACTCATTCCCAACATTACTCCCCTGAAATGTCACCTCCTACAACGGATACATGATGCTCCAACCGCCGGCCACCCTGGAATTGCCAAAACACTCTGCAAACTCCAGCAGTTTGTCTATTGGCCAGGAATCAAAGATTACGTACGGCACTACATCACTGGATGCCCAAAATGTCAACAGTTCAAGATTAACCGTTGCCCCACTAAACCGCCCCTGCAACCTATCCCTGGACCAAAATTAACACGACCCTTTGCCCAGATCTCGATGGACCTCATTACCAACCTCCCCCTGTCCAACAACTTCAATTCTATTTTGTCCATAGTAGACCATGGACTTATGAAGGGAATGGTTCTATCGCCTTGCTCGAAGACCACCACAGCCGAAGACATAGCCTCAATTCTGATGGACAAGCTGTTCTCGAAATATGGAATTCCCGATAAGGTCATCTCAGACAGAGACCCTCATTTTGCCGCCAAGTCTATGCAAGAACTATACAAGCTCCTTGATATCAAACCAGCATTCTCCACTGCATACCACCCTCAAACAGACGGCACAACAGAACAATTCAACCAGGAGATCAAAGCCTATCTCGCCATCTATTGTTCATCCAACCCTCACAAATGGAGCCAGAACCTCCCATTGGTTGAATTCACTCACAACAACTGAGTACATTCCAGAAGAAAAGAAACCCCATTCAAACTTCTCTATGGACACACTCCCAAGACTTTCCCATTGACTGTTAGGATTTCGCCAGAGCTCTTGTCCAGCAGTGCACGTTAATCCCGTACTGGACGTTACGAGGCTAGCTAGATCTCCCAACGGATCCAACGCTTCTGGTCCTCTTCGTAGGACCTTGCTGTGGTCGGATAGGACAGCGGAAATGGCAAGAGCTACAAGTCTTCCTGACTTGAAGTCACAGCCGAGACGATGTCAAGTACCTTAGACAACGTCTAGAGATGGAGGGAGAACACCTGGTGGTTCTTGCCTTGTTAGGGCTCGAAGAACTCAACACTAGGAGCGAGAAGAGAACGCTGTCTAGTAGCAACAACGCTAAGATTCGAATTGAGTTTCTACCTACTTACAAGCTTGCTATTTATCGTGTATTGTACAAGCTATAGAAGAGGTGGCAGTTCGTCAAGAAGGAGAATGGGAAACGGAAGTCCGTATCTAAACATAGGGTAGGGAATAGCGGAAGTCCGTAACTAAACATAGTACAGAAACAGAAGGATGGAAAGAAGGAGAAGGCAGGAGTCCGTGCTCCAAAGAGTCCAAGATCTCTAAGTTTAGCTGTTCTCCTATACCGGAGTTATTCGTCCGTTTATTCTAAGTTAAGCTCTTCTTCTTCATGAAGCTCCCAGTCTTCCCATTGTGCGTCAACTACCATCATGTCTGTGAGGACGTCAAAAGAATCAAAAATAGTGTTCATAACATTGACCATTGACGCTACCAACGCCCCAGCAGTCAAAAATAGGATGAAACAATTAACCAAAACAAGGACAAAGGCTCTGGAAGCCCATAACCATGCGCAAGCAATCATGATGACTCGCACAGCCCACAGATCCTTACCCCAGATCAATGAAGGGGATAAGGTTTGGTTAGAGAACCGGAACCTACCAATCAACTACCTGTCCAAGAAAATGGCCCAAAAACAAGAAGGACCCTTCATTGTTATCAAGAAAATTTCTTCTGTGGTCTATCAACTCCGACTTCTGAAAACATGGAAGATCCATGATAAGTTCCACGCATCCCTCCTCACCCCAGCAACCAAGAACACCATTTATGGACCACACCACACTACCCCTCCACCGGTCCTAATTTGCCAAGAAGAGGAATATGGAGTCAAATCGATTATCCAACATTGGAAATGCCGCAACAGCCTTGAGTTCCTAATCAAGTGGAAAGGCTATCCAACTTCCAAGAACACATGGGAGCCCACCTCCAACTAGGGAACGCAAAGAAGACCCTTGACGCATATAACCGTCGCCATCGCCTCTAGACACATGCATGTCTTCCGTCCCCACATCTCCCTCACGTTCTACCTCACCCTCTACCTCTGTCACACTTACCAACAATGCCCAAAGTCCACAGAACCTGTCAAACCAGACAACCCCGAGCCCCAACACCCCATCCTCAGGCAACAGTCCTAGCCCTGCCACCACAGCATCCTCCCAGATTAATGCCCTCTGATCTAGCAAGCCCTTATCTTCCCCTCCTAGTCTGGAAGCTGAATGCGACCGTATCCTTCTCCAACTTCTCAAAAGGATCCAACGATATTTGCCTGAACAGAACCCCACTCTATGAGGGAATAGCAAAATACTTGCCATACTCCACTCATACAGGGTATTGCTTGCTAGCAGCATTACTAGCCACTGACTCCTCCTCCACCTGGACCACGATGTCGGCAGATTTATCAACGACTTTATTCCTGATAACCTCCCCAGAGAAGTACTTACAGAAATATCCGAACTCCACCAAATCTGGAATTCACAGAGAGCTCAAGGTCCTATGGACACTCGCTCATCACACCGAGGTCGCCCTCTACAGAATCATATGTTTCCCCAAAACCCACCTCAAGGACATTCCAGACCTCCGCAGCATGGTCAACCAAATCCGACCATACATTCCGTTCCTAGATTCATTTTGAATGATGGTAGCATACCTCCCCATTGCTGAAGCCAACGCCCTCCACCAACTCCTAGCCCTGGGCAATTCACAACCCCTTCCAACCACCGCTCTCAACCTCGTCAAAGCAACCAGATGGACCATCAACAAATGGATGATCACTCTCAAAGCGTACAAGGACAACGACATCATAACCAGAATCACCAATCAGACCCCACTCCCTCTCATAATCAACAGATGAGACTTCTCCAACCACCTCGCCACATCGTCCCAAACAGTGCTGGCTTCTCCTTGCCACGTTCTCCCCATTACAATCCAAGACATCAAGTCTGCGTTACGCCCAAATATTACCGCCCTCCAGGCCATGCAGAACTCCAGCAAGAACCCTCCCCATTTACGGACCTCCAGCAAATGGTCAGCACCCTCCTCAAACATGTCCAATGACTCCGACAAGACAAACGTTGATATGGACTCATATACTGAAGCATAGTGTACTGTGTACCTTAGCTTTAGTATTGTTTTTAACCAGCATGTTCTTCTTGGTATTGTTTGATGTTGCAAACCTGTTCCCTCAATCGTCTTCATTGACAATTAGACTTACCATATAACACCTGCCTGGAAGCTCTGCGCGTTGCTCAAATTCAGGAGACAACCTCTCCATTGTTACATTGAGAAAACCTTTGTCTTGCTCAACTCCACTTGGCGCTTACCTTGTTCTCTAGTCTGGGACTACGGATTGACTTGTAGTACTGCTGAGGCAACTTCTCAGCAGCCTATCTTCTGGTACGGCTTTGGACTAGGTCCAAGCATAACAAAGAGAAGATTAGAGGGTGTCTGGAGACGGAAGCAAATGGACAGAGGATTTGGACACAAGTTAGGAGAGACAATCTAAGTCAATTATCAAACTAAAGAATACAAATGTAGTAGACTAGGTTTATATACTACAGAAGATAAGAGGGTAGCACTAATCATAAGGTCTACCAATGATGTACTACATAGGATAGTGAACAAAGGAACATATAGAGACAAAGGAAGACAAAGGAATAAGAAGTTGTAGCTAACATGTGGATGTGGAGCGAATAAGTAAGCTACGGAGGAAACTTGGAGGAACAGAGGAGATACAAGGATCAGATAAAAGATAAGACAGAATAGGAAAGTCTGGAAACTAAGAGAAAACCAAATAGCCAAAGTTGCTGGAGGAACGGTGGCCAAGATGCCCAAGCAACCAAGAGGAAGGAAGTCCACAGAGATAGGGACATGAAAGAGCAGAGAGGTAATTTTGGATCAATGGAGCACTGTGGCTGAATGGTGGTGTAGAAGCTGAGGTTCCTGTTGCTATGGAGAAAGCTTAACAGACAGTGGAAGTTGTCCAGAAGATCTTTGGATGGGTTTTTAACAACTATTTACAGAAAGTCTTGGAGAAGTTTGAGATGACAGCATCTAAACCCACTTCTACTCCACTCCCTGATAGCTACCAAGCCCTTGCCAATCTGGGCCCAGTTAATCCAACAATCTGACTCCACTTCCAACAGGTGATCAGCTCCCTCATGTACATGATGATTGGAACTAGACCTAACATCAGTTATACCATGACATAACTTTCACAACATGCCTACAACCCAACTCAGAAACACCTGAATCAAGCTTATCAAGTTCTTTGGTACCTGAATGCAACCCAACTCTATTTGATCACACTAGATAGGGGAAAGGGTGAAGGAATCATATCCTTCAGCAACTCTGATTGGGCAGCCAACCCAAACACTAGACAGTTATCTACCAGGTATTTTGTCTTGATCACTTCTTCAGCAGTCATGTGGACTACTTATGTGCAGAAGACAGTTGCATTATCCTCAACTGAGGCCAAGTATATAGCACTTTCCAATGCAAGCTGCCAAGTAGTATGGATCAAGCAACTAATGGAAGAGCTTGGATTCATCCTACCTTCCCTTCCACTGTGCAGTGACAATATGGGGTCACTATTCCTCACACAGAATGAATCTGTGGAAAGCAGTCAACATTCACTACCACTATATCAGGAAGGTAGTCATAGATAGAAAGGTTGCCTTGGAGAAAATCCTAGGTACACAGAATTCTGCAGATCTTCTTACCAAAAACCTTGGCATGGTCAAATTTAAATATTTCTGTGACAACTTCTATGGGCTCAAATTTGTTGAGACCAAACAGTGCTGAAGGAGCACTAATATGCTAGTTAGGTAGTATAAGTGAAATTAATATATAAATCACTAATGTCACACTGGGTCACTAAGATCACCAATACTAACTACTAGTGTGCTCACAAACAAGTAGCAAAGGGGAGATAATCAGGTAAAGAGATAGGGGTGGAAAGGGTTGTTAGCTAGCGAGATAGTCTCACTAACGGGTTTTGGCTAGCTAGCGAGTAAGCACTCACTAACGGGGTGGTTGCTAGATGATGACGGACAAAGGTTGTTTATTGGAGAATAGTATTGAATTCTAAATGACGGCTACATCACTACAGATACCAAGATCAAGAAGTTGCAAGGATAGTTAACAGGCCAGTAGCTAGCTGCACTGTGGTTATATCCTTCCAATCTAGTGAATGTATCAACTTGCACCCTCTTGATATAAGCTGTGATAAGAGCTCTAGTGATCATTCATTGATTAACTTGCTAGATCCAATCTATAGGAATTCTCACTAACTCAATTCACTTTCTTAGTCTGGGGTCTCTATTGACTGAAGCTAATCCTTAATTCACACTAGACTGGTCACTTAATAAATCACTTATATATGATCTATCACTAGACAAGCTGGCAAGATTGCTTGCCCAACATGCTTGCTAGCAAGGGGTATTTATACATTGCAAGGCTAACTAGATTACAAATAAAGAAATAGTAAATTATTGGGTTTTCAGATTGTTGGATGGTTGCTAACTACCCTATGACTTGGGTCAAGGGTTCACTAGGCCAATTGGAATCCTATCTAGTTATCCCTGATGTGTGTCCATATGAACAGTGCTCTCACAAGCTATGGTACCTAGCTACTTCCGTTGGTAGCTAGGGTCAGTAGCATATGACGTCAGGCCACCATGCTCTTATCTTTACTCCCAATGAATGGCTGTTAGTTATTGAGCAATTGATAGCTAACTGGCTCCTTGCTATTGGCACTCTGAGCGGCTTTGCAGTGCCTTGCAAGCCCAAATGCTTGCTAGGTATCTCCTTGCTAGCTGCCCCTTCCAGCATGTGTCTTAGTTTGATTTTGAGGGGTTTGTTAATGCGGCTGTGTGCTGACTAATTGCTAGGCTTGGGCCATAGCTAGAGTACTATATCTGTTATGGTTCATCTAGAGGGCACCATGAGGATGGCCGCTAGGCTAGTCAACACTGAAGGATCACTTCAACAATCACCTTTGGCTGACAACACTAGTTGTCCTGGAGTACTGAACAGAGACTAATATCTTCTGCTGTTGACAAACAGAAGAACATTAAGTTCACTTGAGGGAATACAATGACAAAGTTATATTTGAGAGAGAGAGAGAGAACAAGAGTAGAGAGGGAGACCAATGAAAGGTTGAAGCTGAAGCTTCAACTACAGAATAGTCCACTATTTATACATTTTGAGATACTTCCAACTTTACTGTTTTGTCCATTGCTAACTAAGATGAGATGCTGCTAATGGGATCAGAAGGGACATTGGAACAAGATGATGTTCCAGGAATGGAAGCTTGTTGTGAAATGGAAGACAATGGATCTACATAATCCATACTATCAGAGTTTTCTTGATCCGAAGGCAATGACAAGGTGGAGAAGTGGCTGATACTAAGATTGACAGGGGAGTTGGTCCGGCAGAGGTTGTAGGGTTGGCCCATCAGGTACGGGTGAGTAAAGGATGTATCTCCAACAATCTGCCTCCATTCATAGTTGTCAGATCCGGTGAGTGTGGGCTGAGCGATCATAGTCTCGTAGAGTCTGTGCCAATAGATATGGATGAATGGTGAATTATTTTATACCTGGCAAAGGTAGTGGTTGAGGTACTGGGACTTGTACCGAGGGGGCAGAGGGGTTCCATGTGGAGAGGTAGATTGGCCTGGTACTTCTTTGTAGTCCAGAATGTCAAGTAGTTTAAGGTGCCACTTGTATAGCCAGTGTAAGGAGTTTGTCATTGAGACCATAACAATATTGCAAACCAGTCTTAATGAGTTGTTTCTAAATGGACTGACATCACTAGCCATTTTTGGGTAAATAGGGTTGTGTCACTAGACCTCAGGGCCCATTTGCCTTAGTGATCCATTAATCTACTGATCCAGGGTGCTATAGATAGTTGTAGCAAGACACTTGAATGCACTAGCGAGGTTCCGCTCACTAGATAGACCTGTAGCTAAGGGTATGGTTGTCCAAAGCTAATAGTATTATTCCTCAATACTGTACACTTTTCCAGTAAAGGGTACTAATGACCAATCTTTCTATTGAGGTTCATAACTAGGTACTTTGTTACTGTTAGCAAGGGTTCTTTAATGTTACTAGCTTCATAACTAGTGATATTCCTAGCTCCTGCATTGGATTCACAACTGAAATTGTCTTGGCCATAACAGCGCTATACAAATACCTAGACACTCAGTCCACATGGCTATTCACAGATGCAACTTCGAGCATAGAGGAGTGTTGACAAAGCAGCATTAGTGCTAGGTCATGCTCTTGTCACATGCCACATCACATGACAGATAAGCGCCATCACAGGTGCTTGGACTGGATCATTTGCTCTTGCCATACATTGACAATAGAAGCATTGATCACACAAGGCTGTGTGGAATGAATACCTGCACGCTTCCATTATGCTATTTATTATTAGAACAATAGAATAGCTGACAGCTCTCCAGTCCACAACTGTCAATGTAGATGTCAGTGTAGTATGTAGTATGTAGATACCCTGGACCCTCTATGGTATATAAGGACCTTAGATACATCCAATTATGATAACCTTTCTCTGCTCATTCTTACTCACTCTCACAAGCAACACTACAAGTCTCAAGCTTTCACCAGCATTCTTACTAGCAAGGCAAGTGTTTACCTATTGTACACTACTCTGCATGCTTGTCATATGCTTTGTTTTCAATAACCAGAATGAGTAGGACCAAAGAAGGTCAGAGAATGGGAATTCCCCAGCACATTCACCACACTACTCAACAATGGAGAACTTGACAAGCAATACATCAACCACATCCTTGCCACTTTATTCATTGACAAGCCCAACACCTGGGGCACCATGAAAGGCGTCAAGATTGCCATGTTTGCAGGAGGACTGTTATCCGTTGCAGCCATGGCTGTTTGACAACTTGTCCAATGCTTCTTCTGACTCCTCAGAAGATGTACCACTCCATGCTATTGCCTCCTATTACCAGGAGATGTCCACGGAGATTATTTCCTACAATCTCTCATCCTCATCCTCAGCCTCCTCAGCCTCCTCATCCTCATCTGCAGTGCCTATGCCTCAGGAGTCCTCTATGGGCTTCCCCACCTCGTCCAAACATTCTACTGTTTCAAGTAACAATGACTTGGAGTAGATAGAACATTATAGTAGATCATGGACTACAATTTAGATACAAACTGACTCATTGGACGCTCTGTAGTGTACTAGTAGTTTCTCTTTCTCAATCAATGACTCGGACAGACACTTATGACTTGTATATACAGACGGCCTCTGGACTTGCATAAATAGGCATAGATTACAGGATCAAAAGCTCCAAGTTTTGATTTTCTTCTGTTGTAACTTAACTGTTACCCGTCTAATCCAAGATTGGTTGATCTTAACTTCTAATCCTCTGAAGTTAAGGACCCATAGCTGCAACAATTCAACGCTATTGGTTGCTAACTATACATTGGTATTGTTACTTTGCCAATTCACCTATTAGCAGGCTGGTTAAGGATTTTGATCCTCAATTAGCTAGGTGCCTCCTAACTTAGGTCTAGGAGCCCGCTGAACCATAACAAGGACCAGATCATGCCAAGTTATTCATTACACACAGCATGGTCAACAACAAGTTCTATGCTGGACCCACCAAGAAAGACCTTGCACAATTCATTGTAGGGTAACTGTGTGGTCACAGAACATAAAAAGAGAGTAATGTTATATTCCCTTGGGGCAATCATGTAATATATTAGCCATCCATTTCTATTAGCACCCTGCTTGTCATGAACCTGTCTTCTTTCTGTTACTTCTCTACTTGCAACCTCTCCATTGTTTACTCAGCTACTACATCATTAATTACTCAGCTGCTACTACAGACACTCCATGTTACAATCTTCCTAAGTGATCAACTCAGGTTGCAACAAGTGATGAAGACTTAAGGGCAATGAGAGAGTAGAGAGGGGAATTAACAAGTTGGTAAAGCATAAGGAATACAGTAGAGTATCTAGGTGTATATAGACTACTGGGGTATTCCTACTGGAGAGTCTATAATGGCAGCTAAGTAAGTATGACATAGTGGCTGAGTAAACAATGGAGCAGTTGCAGGTAGAGAAGTGGCAGAAGGTTAACAGGTCCATGACAAGCGGGGCGCTGATAGGAATGGATGGGTATTATAGTACATGATAGCCCCAAGGGAATATAACATTATCCCCTTTTTATGCTCTGTGACCACACAGCTAACCAATGATGAATCGCGCAAGGTTTTTCTTGGTTGGTCCAGCATAGAACTTGTCGTCAATGGTACTGTGTGCAATGAATAATTTGGCGTGATCCGGTCCTCCTGCAAACATGGCAATCTTGATACCTTTCATGGTGCCCCAAGTGTTGGGCTTGTTGATGAGTAGGTGTCACAGATTTGGCAGAATACATTGTTTACGTTATATCTCGCCGAATACTGGGCCGTTTACCTCGTACTTAGTACCGTTGGAAAGCCCTTGTCCGTTGCATTCTGACAATACCCGGGACGTCGCGGGGCGTGCATCCGTTCAGGAGCTACGCGCCGATCATTATTATCTGTATCATGTGTTGATTATCTGTGCCATCTGTATTTTATCACTCCTCATTGTTCTAGAGGGTTCTGGAACAATCAGTAAGATAAGATCTTTATCTATGTTGTCATATGGTGTCATTGTTAACAATCAGTAAGGGTTTTATGCCATTGGCTAGGAGATATTAGTTTCTCCATGTAATTAGTAAGGACTAGAGTCCCTGGGGTCATCTGGTAGTGTCCCAGGTCCTAGCCCTCTGTGTATATAAACTAGCTGTCTGGCATCTGTAGGACCCAGACTTAACAACTTGTCTACAGCCTAGCCTGTCTTATCCTCCATCTACTATCTGATCTTTGATCACTTCACTGCTTCTACTTGCTTATCTAAGACTGCTGTACCCTTGCTTGTATACTGAGCTTAGGTAAGCATCAGGATTTGTGATAGTAGGGTGGCGAGGATGTGGTCGACATATTGTTTGTCAAGTTCTCCATTGTCGAGAAGCATAGTAAATGTGCTGGGGAACTCCCATTCCCTAACTTCTTTCGGGCCTACTTGTTCCAGTGCCGTCAGGAAGAAGAGCATGTTCTTGACTTCCAGGGCAATAGCTGGGATGTGTCTGATTTCTTCTTCGCCTTCGTTTGCCTCTTTCTCTTCTCTATCAGTTTTGCCTGTCCTCCTGGCTTTCCTGGTTTCCAGCGGGTACGGGTCTGTGCCCATTAGGAGTTGCGCTAGCTTGACGGCTCCTTCTTCTTTGTCATTTCCATTGTAGTGTACGAGGACAAGTACTTTGGATAGTATGGAGCATGGGGATAGAAGTTTCCCTCCAATGTTAGCGTTGATGAAGTCCTCTAGGTCGACCTGTATGTCTTCTACATGGTCAATGGCTTGGTTGTGTCTCCTCTGTCCTTGGGTGGCTGCTTGAATTCGTGGTGAGATTGCAGTTAAGGCCAGTTGTGTGTCTTTCATTGCCGATTTGGCTGCTGTTACTGCCTTCTGTATGTTGGAGATGTTGTTGACACATCCTAGCATTTTGTTGATGGACACTCCTTTCCTGTGTTCGGTAATCATCTGGGTGATGGACAATGTAACTTTGTCCATGGTAACGTCTCACGTGATGGAGTTGTGGGCTTGGGGTTCCTCTGTGTTGAGGAGCGAAGCGACGGATTGGCAGTTTTCAGTAGAGGACATGGTTCAAAGAGTGTGGTTGATGATTGGTTTTGGCAATTTCTGCCCCCCCCTTATAGGTTTTCCTTGCTCCGCAAGGGACTTCTTGTAGGCCTCCAATGTTTCCTGTGCATTTCCTAACAAGGATGCAGGTATCCATGAGTCATGTTCGTCTCCATATCCCTTCCAGTGCACTAAGTATTGTGTTCCTCTACCCTTTTTGCATTCTCCTCGGATTTCTTCTACTTTGTATTCTTCTTCTTCTCCAACTAGTACTGGTGGCGGTGGTGTTGGCTTTTCTTGGCCCGTGTAGTTCGGTGTTTGGTGTGGCATTAGTAGCAATTCATTGAACACATTGTGTATGACCCAGTCTTGCAGCAGCTTTAGACAGTATGCTGATATTCCTATCTGTTTGGTAATTTGGAATGGGCCGTATCTTTGGTTGTTGAGCTTCTCCATGGGTCTGTTGGTTTTGATGTTTGTCCCTTCAAGCCATACCCATTGTCCTATTGATAGCTCACGTTTCCTTCCTCGTTTCTCATCGTGGTTACGTTTTGTTTCTTCTCTTTTTGTTGTTAGATGCTCCAATACTTCCTTTCTGATCGCATCCAGGTTTTGGATGAATTCATCTACCACAGGTGTTTCTGAGTCTGTGGTCAGGTTACCCCTCCAGGGATGTCTTCCATAATTGATGTAGAATGGAGAGTGTCCTGTGGCGCTGTGCTGTTTGTCATTGTACTGGAATTCTGCTGCTGCTAACCAGTTGGCCCAGTTGTTCTGTTGGTAGTTCACATAGTGTCGTAGAAATGCTTCTACTTCCTGGTTGATGTGTTCTGTTTGTCCATCTGTCTGGGGATGGTACACTGTCAATAGTCTTCTGTCGATCCCTAGAGCTTTGTATAAGTTCTCCATGAACTTTGCTGCAAACTGAGGTCCTCTATCGCTGATGATTACATTTGGAACGCCATGTACTTTCCAGATGTGGTCCCTGTATAGTTCTGCCAGTTCCTTTGAGCTTAGGGTGGTTGTGGTTGCGATAAGTCGGATCATCTTGGAGAACCTATCGACTACTACCAAAATTGCATCTGCTCCTTTGGACGTGGGTAGTGGTCCGATCATATTGACTGTGATCTTGGTCCATGGTCCTTCTGCTGGGGGTATGGGGTGTAATGGGGTTGTTTTCTTATGGCGTGATACCTTGTTCCTTTGGCAGCTGTCACATCCTTCCACGAATTTCTGTATGTCTCTTTTCATTGTGGTCCAATAGTACAACCTCTTGAGAAGGTCCAGCATCCTCTTTTGTCCTGGGTGTCTGACGTTGGGTGGGTTGTGGTGCTCTGCAAGGATCTTTTCTCAAAGTTCTGCATCTGTGCATATGCGATCATCTTGGTATGTTATTCTGTCCATTGTAATTGTGTGTCGTGGTTCTTCCTTTAACCATTTGTATACCTGTCCGTTGAGTCGCCTGTTTCTTATTTCCATACTCCATTCTTCTTTTGGGGTAATCCGGTAGCACTTGGTTTGGAATATTCATATGGGCGGTGACAGGGGTTCGCTTCTGGTTCTTCTGGTGAATAGGAATTCTTTTAGTACGGTGACCTTTGGTTCGGGTTCTTTGTCTCCTTGTATTCTCCTGGATAGAATGTCCACCTTGGTGTTAGTCTTCCCTGGGATATGTCTGAGCATGAAGTTGTAGTCTTGTAATCTGAGGTACCATTGGGCTTGTCATCCATTGAGTTTCTGGGGTTCTTTGTAGTACTTCAGGTTTTCGTGGTCTGTCCAGATTTTGAATGGTTCCTTGGCTTCTAATAGATACTGCCTCCATCTTTTGAGGCCTTCCATAATTGCAAGCAGTTCCCTTGTCATAGATTTTGTAGTTCTTTTCCGCCGGATTCATGGTTCTTGACATGAATGCTATTGGGTGCCACTTGTCATGCTGGAGTTGGGAGAGTACTCCTCCTACTGCGTATCCCGATGCATCTACTTCCATCCTGAATTGTCCCTCGTCCTGTGGTAAAGCCAATACTGGTTCTTCCGTTATCCTTTTCTTGAGTTCCTCAAATGCCTGTTGTTGCTCTTTCTCCCACATCCATCCTGCATTGCCCTTGACCTTGTGTGGTGGCACTGCAATTGCACTGAATCCTTTGATGAATCTTCAGTAAAAGTTTGCGAATCCTAGGAACAATTCTACTCCTTTGACGTTTGTTGGGGTTGGCCAGTTTCGTACTGCTTCTATTTTCTCTCCCTCCATCTTTACTTTGCCATCTCCCACAATGGCACCCAAGATTGGTATTTCTGTTGCGTCGAACATACACTTCATCCTTTTGAAGTATAGGTTGTGTTTCTCAGCTATTTCCAGGAATCTGCATGTCCATTCCGCTAGTTCCTCCTTTGTCTTTCCCAGTATCATGAAGTTGTCCATGTAGTTGATTAGGACACCTTCCTGTAGTAACTGCCTGAACACGCAGTTCATCATCCGCTGAAACATCCCTGGGGAGTTGCACATTCCAAAAAACATAACCGTTAGTTCAAACAGTCCTTCATTCATGACAAATGCCACTTTCCATTTGTGTCCCTCTTTTATCCTGACGTTGTTGTATTCCCAAATGATGTCCAGCTTGTTGAAGTACTTCGCATCTTTTAGCTTGTTGATGACTTCTTCTATCAGAGGTAGTGGTGTCTTGTCCTTGATTGTGTGTTGGTTCAGCTTCCTGTAGTCCTGGCACAGCCTCTTGCTACCGTCCTTCTTGGGTATGAAAAAGCATGGTGCGGTGTATGGGGATTTGGATGGTCTGATGTGTCCCAAAGCGAGGTTCTCCTTTACAAATTCTCGGAGCTCTTCCTTTTCCTTGACCGTCATGGGATACACCTTGGCGTTTATGTCCTTGGGTGCTGTTTCCGTCAGATTGATTTCATGATCCCATTTGCTTGGTGTTGGTAGTTTGTCAAAATTCTTCTTGTTGAACAGGTGCATAAATTGTCGTAGGTAGTGTGGTAGGTCTTCAGCTTTTGTGGGATCTGCGGTTTTTTCAATGTCATCTTTGACTTCTTCCATTTTTGTTGTTCAATTGTAGGTCTTCCAGTTCCCGTGTTGTATCCTGCACCCTTCCGGGCATCTCGTAAAATTGATCCGTCCTGCCTTCCAATCTATTTCTGGGTTGTGCGCCATGATCCAATTGTGTCCTAAAAATAGTTCACCTGATTGGATATCCAATATCTGTGCCTCCATGTGTTCCATGTGGTTTCCAATTGCCATCTCAAATATGGCCTTTTCCGTGACCAGTTTCTGAGTCATCCCATCTGCATTGTACACCATTCTTGGGTTTTCCAATGGTGTTGTTGGTAGTTGCAGTTCCTTCGCTGTTTGTCTGCCGATGCATGTGTTGGTGCATCCTGTGTTGATGATTGCTTCAATCTTCTTCATTCCTTTCTTGGTTGTAATTGTTGGTTTGATCAAAAGTTCTCATGCTCCCTTTCTTCTTTGTGGAATGACGTATGATTTAGAAGAAAAGTTAGATACATGGGGTCTTGATTTCACACTCAATCGGACCCTTCGACAAAACCCTGCTTGGTTTCCTCTTCTTCTTTGTTCTCTATTCCCCGGTTCTGGGACTTCTTCAGTGCTCTGCAATTCCTGGCAATGTGTTCTTCTTTTCCACAGTTGAAGCATCCTCCTCTTTTCTTCTTTGGCTTCCTGCATTCCTTTGCAATGTGTCCGTTGATGCCACAGTTGTAGCATTTGGGTCCTCTGGATTCCTGTTGTCCTATCTCCATGGGTTGACCCATTCCTCCATATGTAATGCCTGATGTAGTGTGTCTGTCTCTAGACTCTGTTGACTTGTATCCTTTCCCAACCAATAATATTGCTTTGACCCATTCGTCGTAGGTGTGGGGCATTCCTTCTGCCAGATATCCCAATATGGTTTTGATTATGTCCGGGCATACGTTCCTTTTGAGAAGGAAAAGTGCATGTGCGTCATCTGTGCGGGCTTTGATCTTGAGTACCCTGAACTCTACAAGGTAGTTGGCTGTGTTCTTGTTCCTTTGCTTGAACGTTTCAATCTTCTATTCTGCTTCTGGTTGTTCCATGTGGTCTCCAAATGTGGATACCATCTCTTTCATGAATTCGTCCCAATTGACTGTGTTGTCCTCGCCTCCCAACTGTGCTAGTTTCATTGAGGCAAATTGTCCTGCTGTCTCTCCCCTGAGGCGTGCGAGTACTGCTGTGGCCTTGTTGTCAGCCCCTTTGATTCTGTTGAATTTCAAAAATAGCAGGGTGGCTCTCCACCAATCTTCAAATTTATTCCTGGTTCCATCAAAGAACCCTGGCTCCAGTACGAGCAATTTTCCGTGGCCTACTGTGGGTGCTGCTGGTGCTATTTCCTGGTCAGACATTTCTTTGCTGTCTGTGTTGTTGCTTTCTGTGTCACTGTCTGTATTGTTGCTTTCTGTGTCTGGTGGTTTGTCGGCATTATTGTTGCCCTGTGATTCTTCGTCTGAGAATTCTTCTTCTGTGGTTTCTTCTTCCGACGTAGTCTCCTCCTCTGAGGTGGTTTCTTCTAGTAATGCTGGTGTTGGTTCTCTGGTCCTGTCTCTGGAAGCAGGTCCACTAAGGCTCATACACAATGGCCTTCTTCTGCAAGGTGAGTTGTAGATGCTTTACCAAATGTTACGACCTTCCTAAGTGATCAACTCAGGTTGCAACAAGTGATGAAGACTTGAGGGCAATGAGAGAGTAGAGAGGGGAATTAACAAGTTGGTAAAGTGTAAGGAATACAGCAGAGTATCTAGGTGTATATAGACTACTGGGGTATTCCTACTGGAGAGTCTATAATGGCAGCTAAGTAAGTATGACATAGTGGCTGAGTAAACAATGGAGCAGTTGCAGGTAGAGAAGTGGCGGAAGGTTAACAGGTCCATGACAAGCAGGGTGCTGATAGGAATGGATGGGTATTATAGTACATGATAGCCCCAAGGGAATATAACATTATCCCCTTTTTATGCTCTGTGACCACACAGCTAACCAATGATGAATCGTGCAAGGTCTTTCTTGGTTGGTCCAGCATAGAACTTGTCGTCAATGGTACTGTGTGCGATGAATAATTTGGCGTGATCCGGTCCTCCTGCAAACATGGCGATCTTGATACCTTTCATGGTGCCCCAAGTGTTGGGCTTGTCAATGAGTAGGGTGGTGAGGATGTGGTTGACATATTGTTTGTCAAGTTCTCTGTTGTCGAGAAGCATAGTAAATGTGCTGGGGAACTCCCATTCCCTAACTTCTTTCGGGCCTACTTGTTCCAGTGCCGTCAGGAAGGAGAGCATGTTCTCGACTTCCAGGGCAATAGCTGGGATGTGTCTGATTTCTTCTTCGCCTTCTTTTGCCTCTTTCTCTTCTCTATCAGTTTTGCCTGTCCTCCTGGCTTTCCTGGTTTCCAGCGGATACGGGTAAAAATGTGTAATACTTGTGTGATGTTGTCATATGGTCATGTTGTAACAGGGACACACTCAATTCTGGAGGTATAAAGATAATGTGGGATTGTACTGAGTTGATGTAGCCTGAGGAACAAGAGGCCGATGCCAATTAGAATCGGATTTTGGGTGATTACACCCGTTTCTACAACGCTGTGGTATAAGTGCTTGTGTTAGCATGTGTGAACAAGTCAATGTGACTGTCCAGACAGAGCTGGGCTTCTCAAGCCAACATGATAAGACAAGATTGATTCTATAGAAAATGAATCGCAAGAACATTTTTCCGACCCTTTCCCCATCATCGTTTTCGTGTCTTCGCTATTGCCACTCATGGAATCCCTTCACTTTATAAACCATGACATAGTCCTGGCCGATGGGAATTCGCAGAACCATGTCATAGAGAGGAAACCCACCGTATCTCCTTATACGAATCCAGGTGATCTCTCTACCACGGGCGAATCCTGGGATCCCTCCATGGCCTCATAAGTAAAACGGTCGACAATGACACCTTAACCACGCTTTCCCAGCTCAATAATGTATAGCGCGTCGTCCGTCTTTCTCAAAGCCCTCTCAGACTCCGGAATCACACACGTATTCGTGAATTGGGGTTCGGACCATCCTGGGTTGTTGGAGGATTTGGAGCGCCAGCGTGTCGAGGATGGTGATACCGCCCTCAAGATCGTGACATGTCCGAATGAAATGGTCGCCCTGAGTGCCGCACAAGGGTACGGACAGGTTGTTGGGAAGCCAGCAGCAGTAATTGTTCATGTAGATGTTGGTACGCAGGTAATGTGCTTTAGTCTTCCTACCCCGTACAAGAGTCGCGTTGACTCGCTTCATTAAGGCTCTTGCAGGGGCTGTGCACAACGCGGACCGTAGCCGTACCCCCATTCTTATCTATGCGGGCGCTTCACCCTTCAGCCAGAGAAAGGAACACAAAGGGAGCCGAAATGAATGGATTATGTGGCTGCAAGGTATGACCACAATTTCCCTAATCGCATTGACTTGTACTATATCTGAGGGCATATGATAGACATCCCAGATCAAACTGCAATCGTACGTCAATATATGCGGCACACTGCTCAGTTGAACAGCGCTGCTACGATACCGCACACTGTAAGCAGAGGCCTTCAATTGTGAGTGGCCCCTGGTATGCCTTGTCTTATTGTACCTTATACGCTTCGAAGCGCAACAAGCGAGCCAAAGGGTCCTGTTTACTTGTGGGCTCGCCGGGAGGTGATGGAAGAAGAGGTTGACAAAGCTGTATTCGAGAAACTCGATATGAGCCTCGCCAAGTCTCCTTCCATTGAAGCAAGTGCCTTGTCCCCGGATGGTGAGTTCTATCCACAACAGATTCGAAATGCGAAATTCAACGCTGGAAATCGTCAGCCGCCCGCAGAATCGCCTCTGCCCTTCTTATCGCCCGGCATCCCATCATAATTACCTCCCGCCTTGGACGAAACCAACATGCGATTCCACCTCTCCTAACCTTATCCACACTCCTCGCTATACCCGTGATCTCCACCATTCCCCAGACCTTCAATTGCCCCTTCTCTCACCCTTACAACCTTGGCGTCACGTACTTGTATGCGGGGATGCACACACACCACCTCGCTTCAGCAGATATCATTCTCGCTATCGATACCGACCTTCCATGGGTACCTGGAAATGAGGCCCCTCCACCATCAGCTCGAGTGTTCATCGTGGATGGTGGTGATCCTCTTCAATCAGGGATCGGCTACTCCAATTTCCCCGCGGAGCTGATCTGTCGAGCAGATGCGGAAATTGCTCTTACCCAACTCGTTGAATCCGTACGAGAGACAGATGACCAAGCTGCGGCTGTTGGCGAAAGCGTTCTGGGAGGAAAAGCTATTCAAGAACGAGGGAAGCAATTGTTTGAGGAACATCAGAAACGAACCGAGTTTTGGGATCAGCAGGAGGTTCTTTATCCTGAGGTCCCCACCGACGCTACACTCACTGTATCCAATATCCTGGGTGCCCTTCGAAAAGCAATTCATAACATGACACCGAATGAAGGGAAAAAGACGCTCGTTCTTAATGAGAGCATCACCAATTTCCATCTCGTTTGGGGCCACCTACGACCGGAGGTTCCAGGAAGCCTCATTTCCTCAGGAGGGTCATCGTTGGGGTGGGGCTTAGCTGCTGCAGTGGGGACCTCTCTTGGCGCCGAAGTAGAGAAAAAGCCTCATGATCTCATCGTACTCATCGTTGGAGATGGTTCGTATATGTTTGGAGTCCCAAGCTCGGCGTTCTGGATGGCGAGGAAGTATCAGACTGTAGGTTTCTCTCTTTGGACAACTTTCATATACCACTGATTCGTATTAAAAACAGCCATTTTTAACTGTCATACTAAACAATGGAGGGTGGAAGGCGAGTCCCGTTGCTTCCTATTGCCTTAGACGTTTGGGATAACTTGACGATTCTAGGCACCAAAGGCCTCAATGATGGGTGTTCACCCAACTGGTCATGGGAGCAAGGTCCAGATTGAGAGGCTCACGACTGGATTCGGGCCCAACTGCCCGGACTACTCGCAGATTGCCGTTGCCGCATCTTCGGGTTGGGCCTGGGGACAAAAAATTGGTGTTGGTGAATACACCCGCAAAGAGGCAATAGAGGAGAGTATAGCAGAGGCGATGAGAGTTGTTCTGGAGCAGAAACGGTGTGCAGTGTTGGATTGTGTGATAGAACCAGCATGAGCGGACCGTGTTATGTTAGGGTCAGTCACAATAACACGGTAAGTCGAAATTGAAAACGCTTAGAGTTTGCCCCCGAATATGTTTCACATAGGACAGTTGCCATCAATTTGTTTTCGTGATGCTGTTATTCAATGCAGGGGCCGTAAGGGGCCGTGCCGTCATGTCTTATGTTTCTACTGACCAGAAGTCGAGTAACATGCGGCTGTATTCCTGCGTATCGAATGTTTTGCAGTTCGTGAACAGTCGTATTTAAAGGAAGTGAGAAAAGATTTGGGCAAAGTGCGTGTTGACAATCAGAATGGAGTGCCTTGATTCAGGTAGATCAATGACCATGTGCGACCCTGACTCACATACCCCAAAAAATTAGCAACATGAGGGATACAGGAGTCTTCACAATCTTCCCCCGAACGCAACAGAACTCATCGCAGACCTAAAGTTTGATTGACATGTCTACAAGCATTGGAGCACCCCCTTCCTTTGAACCCAACTCTATCGACTTGATTTCTGTCCAGGACAGCAAAATCACGAACATCAGCCTCTATTCGTCACGCGCAGAAATCACACGCGTTTTCAAATTTGGCGTGAAGATTGGTCTCAACCAGGTCAGTATTAGTGGGTTACCCAATGTTCTCGACCAGGCCTCTTTGAAGTACGTAGGCTACACACACATCACGTACTCTCGCGCGCTGACATTGGAACAGGGTTGAGGGCACCGGACGTGGAACTATCCACGATGTGACAATTTCGCGTATTCCGCCAGCAGAGAAACCAAGGACTTCACCCAAGCTCGAGGAGCTATCGCATCAGAAGAGAGCATTAGAGCAATCGATAGACAGGTGCTCCCTCGCCAACAAATCTCTCCAGACTTATCTTGGGACGCTCAATGTGAAGGACGTTGCCGTCTCTGAAGTGGAAAACATCGTCAAGACTTATCAGAGGACAGGGGAAGAGCTTGACAACCAGACCACTCAACTTCAAGACCAATTGGAGAAAATCGACGCGCAAATCGAGACTGAGCGAAAGAACCTCGCTGGTCCGGCAGAGAACCAGGATCTTATGATGAAGGTTGCCGTTGGGGTTTTTGCGGATGAGGAGGGAGAAGTTGAGTTCAAACTCATTTATGGTGCGTGGTACCTTGAGTGTGTTTTGACCCGTAGGCGCTCATATCATTGCATAGCTGTTCATAGTGCCTCTTGGCAAGCCCTCTATGATGTTCGCGTGGATATAGAATCCAAGGAGAAGCCAGTTGAACTGACATACAAAGCTTCTATCACCCAAACCACTGGTGAAGTCAGATAATCTTATTCATCCCAGGAAGCCTGTTCTCGTCTGACGTCTCATCCTACAGGATTGGTCTAACACTGATCTCACACTCGAAACCGCCGAACCAACGTTTGGTGTTAACATACCATATCTATCTCGTTGGACTATAGCGGGTTATAGGCTTTCTCCGGGCGTGCCTAGGAGGCATAGCGTTGCGATGCGGTCCTCTCCCATGCCTCCAGCCGCTCTTCTCTCATCAGAGCCTCCTTCGGCATCTGCTGAACCACCTCTTCGACCAATATCAATGACTGTCAGCTCGAAAGGCAATATCACAGCAACATTCGAAGTCCCGGGAAAGGTTAATATTCCCTCCGATAGCGCGACGCACAACGTAACCATCGTCAAGTTGAACTTGGACGCGACAATGCGTTGGATCACCGCACCCAAGCAAGAGGCCAAGACCCACCTAAGCGTAAGATATTGATATGACCCCGGTTATTTTTCGAAACTTATATTCTGATAGGCAAAAATCAAGAATGCGTCAGACTATACGTTGCTCCCTGGTCAAGCGAGTATCTACGTAAACGGAAGTTTTATTGCGCGTACGAGGCTACCCCTCGTCAGTCCTGAAGAAAGCTTTGATTGTCCCCTTGGGTTCGTCTTATCGCTCTCAAGAAGCTATCTACTGATTCCCCAAAAGACTCGATCCATCGATCCGAGTAACATATCACCCCCGATCCACAAAGACTTCACGTAGTGGGTTCTACAGCAAAACCATAACCCAGGTATACACTCAACACATCACAATTAACAACACGAAAACTGTGGCAATAAGCGACCTCAAGGTCACCGATCAATTCCCCGTCTCCGGTGACTCCACTGTCACTGTCAAGCAGATCAATCCTGGGCTACCCACCGTCAACAATATCGGCAAGGAATCAACGCCTGACGAGATCAAGCTTCCAGAACCAGTCAAGATTGCCCCTGGTATCTTTGCCCAGTGGAGTGGCGCGGATGAGCCCGACGCCAATGTTGAGTTGCTTGGCAGGGAAGGGATATTCGATTGGATCTGCTCCATTCCACCCCAAGGGAAAATTGACCTTCTTTTGCAATACGAGGTCGCCTCACCTTCTCGCACCCAGATTACTGGATTATAGACCATTGTGATAATTCACCGTGACACATGACAATTTGTATGATTTGCCTATTCTCTCTTAATCTTTCGGGAGTGTATAAAACACCACACTTGCAATTGAATCAGATGGAAAGCCTATGAGACAAATTATAGAATAGCAAGGGAAGTTAACTTCAGATGTTACATACTTTTGAGATAAATATCTACTTCCTCCACTCAATACTTTCTTCTCGACGAAGACGGCATCTGTATTTTTGGGCAATACCCGGCAAGAGGCGCCAGGCGCCGACATGACCCAAACTTCATTTACGTTGCGATTGCCACCAATCCATTTATCGATAAGCCTACGCACGGCACTCTCACTGCTCCGGGTCTTAGCGAGATTGTTTATACAAGAAATCGAGTGTGTTTACGGCACATAATGGAAAACAAGAGCAGGGAAACCGAGCCGGTTGGCACTTGGGGTCATGGACGACATACCTCCGGCGGCCGCATAATAGATGAGGAGGTCTACGAGATCGCTACCACGTCCAACTAGAGCATTTCGGGATAGGATACCAGGGTCGCTCAACAGCGACAAGATAATAGGACAAACACTCAGCTCACAGACTTTGTCTGACTGTAAGCAAGTTGGAATCGGAGCCATGTCCAGGACAAATGTTGAGTTTGACGTGACTAGTACCCGGCGAGTGCGGTCAAGCAGGTGTTGTTGCTTCCGTCCACGCCGTCATGGCCGGGCGATCGGTACACCTTGGGACATTTAACCTTTCCTAGAGGAAGGATATGTAGGATACGATCGTCCCTACCTTACGAGAACACCTAATACACGCTCCGATGAGATTCCAGTCAGACCTCGAGAAATTCCTGTCCCGGAGGTATCCGGAGCTACGGGAATAATATCCGACCAAGAAAGGATGCCAGATGCAAGAAATCCGAACTAGATTTATATAAGATTGAGCCATGGACAAGGTGCGCGTTCCAGCAAACCCGAGGATATCACGTTGTCATGACTGAAGAAAGAACCAGTATATTGTTCGGTCATGATCCGTGGTGACTTCTTATGTAACGTACTAGTCGGCTTTATTTATGAGGTTGTGATCCGTTGTGGATGACTTTCGTAGGGTTTGCGGTTAGTGGTGTGCAGACAGCAGGTCAAAGAAATAGATAGGATTGAATATTTGGATAAGCGCAAAAGGTCCGGAGACGGTGCGCTGGCATGGGAGTGTAGTTTGGTGAGTAACCACATGACACGGACAATATGACTTGGGTAAATAAAGAGTTATATGATAGATGACGAGACACAGGCGTCGCATCCAAAATATCTGGATTAAACACGCGCGACGGATTCGCCTATAGGTAGGCTGTAACAAGGTTTTACAAATATAAGTTCTTGTAATCATGCCATGCAACCAGAGGTCATTTTGAGCGCAAGGCAAGTTTGTAAATGAAGATATTATCCGGCAGAAATGTTTAATCAAAGATTAATGAAGCATCCCGTTATGGTCTCGAGCCATGACGTCACGAGTATATTTGACTTGGTCACCAATCAAAGGTTGACGAAAATAGCAGCCGATCTGTTTGCGGATGTCAAATACAGACCGGCAAGATAAAAGTCAAAACTCGAGCACATGGTAAGATATAGGCTATTGGTAGTCTAAGCGATATCGTCCAGGTGAATAAGCCAAAGTGCATCTTATACTTCCTGAGAACCATGGTCACGAGAATCGACGGAGTGTTGCGCACATGAGATATGAAAGATGGACCAAAATAGAGTACAACTGACGGAGATTACAAAAAAACCCTACTCCAATCTCATGCGGTAGCATCGTGTACGTAGTCGTCCCCGTACTGTTATTTCTGCTGACGCGCACGCTGTTTGGACTTTTGCACGTACTGCCGACCCGTGGCACACCACCGGCTGAAGCGTGAAGGGAGACCCAGTACTCCGGGGCCTATACCAACTGACCAAGCAGGAAGCGTGACAGAAATGGTCGGACGGATCTTTGCGATAATAGCACCACTTCGGCGAGTGGAATCAGAAGAGACAAGTACTATATTAGAATGGTAACATTACACGAGTCCGTGTGTCCGGAGGACCAATAAAAATATCTCGTGGTTAAGAGCAGAGTGAAACTGATGCCGAAGGATGCTGTTCGAACAAATAGGAACATTACTACTAAGCTTTTGAAAAGGCACAGGTGATTGTCAAACAAACTGGATATGTTACAGTGAGCAGCAAAGCAGATCTAGGCTACAAAAAGAAGTCGACATTGCGACGGAAAAGGACGTCAGGAAACAAGCATAGACAGACACAATGCAACATGACATAAGAGAATAAAAAAACGGCTGTCTCCGATTCATTATCGCTCAATCGAAAATTTCACACTAGCACAAATCCACACGCTCACCATTAGATTGGTATTATGTTTCCCTCCACAGCAACTCATGATTTGCGTCATTATCCATTCGGCAGACGCCATCCACGACGGTCACAACCGTTCTGTCAAAGTTATGCACGAACACGACCCGCAAGACAGTAGGGGTATACAGCCTCATTTCGCTCGCCAGCGCGCGGAACGCAGGCGGAGTCGAGGGCGGTGGAACCCAGTCTGAGACTTCAACCTCAATACATTGTATCCGTGGCAGTCGCATCAATAGTCCATAAAACTGTAAGCGCTGTGGTAAAGGGGAGTTAGGGAGGTCGACGGAATGATGCTTCTGTAATACGAAGGAAACAATCACCGCTCACCTCTCTCCCGGAGATGGGTAGAACAAGGGTGCCCAGATACCTTAGCTCCGATGAAGTGGCCCTTGAGTTGACTATTGAGGACAGAAGTTCCATCGAGAAGGACGCTGTGTATTCCGAATCTGCGATATCCAGTGAATGCAATGAGCGCGTCGACTGGCGTATTTTCGACATGAGAAGAGTCATTTCTTCCCGTTTCTCTAGCAACTGAGTGCGAGAGAAGCAGATTTTGAGACGCATGATTGGTCTGCTGGGCACTATAACCACGGCAGCTTCGGAAAAAGTGCATTCGAGGATTGATAGGTTAGGAAATGCCGAGGGAAGGATTGATTCCGGGTTTGGCGCATCAGTGGTGGGCGTGGAAGAACCATTAGTGTCGATGTAGTCTAAAAGGTACAGGTCATTCAGCTTTACTTGCTTGTTAAGGAAGGAAACGAGGTGTTTATCCCAACTGAGGTCACAGTGGAATCCCTCGAGTTGGAATGTACACTTGTCCAAAGTCCAGGCAGCATTTGCGTTGGCGCTATCTGCGACGTGCATATTAAGGTAGCGTAGGTTCGTTGTTTGTTCCAATGCTTGCGCAATGTTATTCCAATAGTCGTCAGGTAGTTCTTCATCAGGCTCTTCCTCTTCGCTGCCACTGTCCTCCGAGACCGGTTCGTCCTCCGTAGTCGTATAGATCGTCAGGGCTTCAACAAGCAATGCGATCCGGGGGGTCGTTGAGAGGGTACGGGAAAGAAGGGAGCTCTCGCGAAAGTTCCGCATGTACAGAGTGTTATATAGAGCACGCTCCGCAAAGGAGCGGAACCCTTTACTAACTTGACACAGGATGGCGAGGTCGCTGCGGTTGCTGATTTCGTTTACAACGTTGCGGCATATCTCCAGTGTCACGGCCATAGACACCCGAGCATACCCTACACTAGATATTAAGGTGGGTGAGTCCGTCACGCAGGGAACAAGAAACTCACCTACTCCTCTCTGGAGCCTGAGCTGGCGCGCTAGTGGACGCCGTGATGAATAGAGCCTGGAAGAAAGTTGGAGTAAACCTACAACGCCCAACATCGAACATTAAAATACCTGGAGCGGCGATTTAGTAGGGCGAGTAGAAATCGCCAGCGGCGGCGCTGGCCTACGATGAAAGGAACGATTGAATAAAGCGGGCAGAAAAAGGGTTCAGGTGAAATGGGTGACCTGCTTCTATAGGAGGGGCTATTTATGTAGGCAACTGCATCGTGGAAATCTTGGCGGGGGCATTTCGGGATCAAGGGGTGATCTCCGGCCCCCAGGTCAGCAAGCAATCCCGTTCCCAGTGTTTAGCTCTGGTCTCTCTGGTTCATCCAACCCAAAACAAATCCGGCATCGTAGTGGTTCCCGCCCTGGACGAATCAGGCATTCCACCCTCGTTACTCGATGTCCCACGTGGCCTCCACGCGCAGGGTTTCCCGCTCGCGTGGTAAGCACTCTTCGGGATCCTCGGAAAGCAACGCCAATGAAATGTCAACTAGGGTCGGGATGGCGATGGCCCGAGTGTGAACTGACATTTACCCAATGAACAATTACTTCTGGGGTTCTTAGCTCTCTCCTACAATCAGAGCCTGAAATGGTTGAATCAGATGTAATCATGTGAGTTTGAACAAGATCAAATTCATATATTGAGAACTTGATGCTTGTTGAGAAACTGGGTAAATATTCTAGGTCAATTATCAGGCCTGGAAGAGAACATTTCAATGAAACACCAGTCCTTGCAGAATCGAACAAAGAAGATCACAGAACAGCCTTCGGACTGTCCAGTTTGTACTCACCCATACAACAGGTATCTCAGGCCTCGGTTGTAATTACTCACGGGTCACCGTACCTACCCCACAGACGAAAGGATTCTCCCCCCACCTTGAGTTTAGTGTTCCTAATTCGTTCCAGGTAGCCTGCGTCAAAAATATACCTGTTCCGGAATTGATCCAAGGGGATTCTCAGGTGTCCAAAGCCAAATGGCCTGTGGGGAGAGGACGTGAGACTCTGGACGTAGGGTAAATCTGAGAAACATATCTGGGTATGCCTTATGAGGGAACTCGGCCACGGGAGCATATGGTAATTGGCGTTGCTTCTGGGACAAAAGTTCGATTTATGTTATGCTCCGGGCATAGGCAGGAAGCCAAGTTCAGTTACCATCCCAGCGCACTTTTCCCAGGCGAATAAGAGAATGATTAAATATGAGCTGGCTTTATACTAGAGCACCGGTATGAACCTTTGGAATGTACTTCACCCGCTTGCCAGTTGCCAGTATTATGCTGGCAAAAATTGTTGACCAGAGAACTGGATATGACTATTTCAAGCCTTCCGTGATTAGCGCAGACAAACAGATCCCACGGGTCAACTTCGGGTTTGAGTATGTTCTTCGAATTTAACCATCTTCGATGATTCGAGGAATTAGGGGATGAACAAGGGCATGTATGAGAAGGTTTGGTGGCCGAATCATTGAAGAGGGCCGGATGAATCACGGTCGAGTGTGCACTTTCACCGATGAATTGAAGATTTTACCACGTCGACCAGCGGTATAACAATAGGGGAAATGTGATACGGAAGAAACTGCCCTAAAAGAGTCGAAGTCGTTACATGATGGGAGAACATTCGGATTGTATACTCACATCTCCATTAATCCTACTCCAGTTTTTCGAGTTCATCCAAGCGGGCTAATACCACATCCTTACTCGTCTCCTCTATCTCCCCTGCGAGGAAAATCTCATCAAGAATCGCGTAGACCTATTAAAGGTATGAGCACTTGACAATCATTCTGACTTCACCTATTTCACCTTGTAGAAATTAAAGACGAGGTCCAGTTCGCATACATTATCAAAGAATGAGTCTAACCCGGTCTGAGTCCTTTCGGGCTCCGGACACAAGAACAAGAGCGAAACGTACCAAGAACTTCGACAAACAAATGTATTGCCTCCAGGTAAGCCAGTTCGTTGTCATTCGCGTCTACACAGACACAAAAGAAGAGACCAGCATAGCGTCGGTAGACGACTTTGTAATTGCGAAACTAGATTCACCAAACATCAGGAGAACCGCGAAGCCGGACGCCCGTGGAGACGTACCTCGACAAAGTTCGACTGATATTTTTGATCTCTTGGCGCCACCAGTCGATGAACTTCACCACGCAATCTCACCTGTGATAATCAAATTAGCATATACCCCCTGTGAAACGGCAACGAGAACTGACCTTCTCATCGTCATCGTAAGGAACATACCACTTAGATAATCGTGTTTTTCCTTGTCTATTCTTCGGCTCTTGAGACAACAACACAAGTACATAGCCGCCTAGAACCGCTCACCTGCACCAAGATGAACCTGATCATCGTGGCTAAAGATGAGGGAGGTAGTGGCAATGAGTGACCCGTGTTTGGCGAACCCGTGAGAATCAAACATTCAATGACCCACCCCACCGGTCGCATATTACAGATCGTTGTGTTCCGAGAGAAAACTTTTTCCGCGCAGCCTTGGATACACTCATACGATGAACTTATAGAAGAAAACTTCCACCAACTCCTTCATTTCAATCTCATATCTCTCAAATCCGATTCCAGCTACGTTATTCACAATTACTGATCATTCTCAAGTGCATCATCACGTCAGATCCTGAGCCAGCAGGCCAAACTACCCCTACTAAATGAGAACAAAATAAAATAAATTGACTCACGAACCAATTACATGAGTTCACGAGCCATAATTCCGGACTTTCTTTGTTACTAAACCTTGAGAAAAGTCCCTGGAATTCGGCCTTTTTTGTTACCTGGGGGTCGGCGACGAGCTAGCTTCTGTTCGTGTACATTACGATGCATCCTCCCACGACCTTTACCAGCACCCTAAAAATTCAAACTCTAATTCGAGCCGTCACTCAATCTTCGAAATATCTCGGGATACAAAGACCACAAACGCGCGCGAGATCCATTCTCCCAGGTGGCGGGGACCTGCTAGGATTACGCTGTTCAATGAAAAAGGTCACCGGGATGCACTCAATCGCGCTGGGTGACCAGAAGCACAAAAGACAAGTCTCGGGGAACTGAAGCCGTTGTCCGGCATCCCTTGCGGGTGTGTACATTACACCTGAGGACATGGAAGGCTTCTTCCCACTTACGTGCTTCAGGGCTCTATGCTGTCATTCACCTGCTGCGGGACAGTCGCCGTGAGCGGTCTGCATCTCTTCGATCCCATAAGGGCACCTTATTCTCAGTGCTTGGTGGTTCCATGTGGGGGTACGCGTGGTTCGGTGGGCGGTTAAGACTTTATCCATACATCACTGATCTAGCATTCGTTACTTAGTTGTCCTCGAACAATCTTGTAGGTAGCGCGGCCTCTTCTCTTTTTTCACGAACACACAAATAAATACAATACGTTCTTCTACTACTTGTTCAATGACAGAGACGCAAAGACTAAAGATGAAGCATGATAGTCCAGAGGTATGTGTACCAAGAATCGACAGCAAGTCAAACAAAACAGGATAGGGAAACATGGCGAGGTCGTGAGTAAAGTTCGTACGTTAAGGGCTTATTCTCCTGCAAACAATCTAACTACCATATACGTTGTTGACCCGACAAATCTTACAACTACGGATGGGTTGTTAGTGATTTACCCTCAAAAAGAGTAGTGTCACAATCACTTACATGCTAGGCCAGCAACAGAGTAAAGCAAAAACGCCATGTAGCCATTTACAGCACTATTGGCAGATGTGTTATCATTAGTAGCAGTGATAATTGCAGCGAGCAGGGCATTGCTCAATGTCCAAGCTAATAAAACACTGAAAAAAACTCGTCAACGCGGAACTAAATCAAGTATAGAAGAAGCAAAACAAACTTGGTTCTAAAAGAGCGGTAGTAATCTTCCTGCTGCGTACCCGCATCAGGTTTACTCTCGACTTTTGGTGGTTTGGTGTTGAGAACATGAATAGCATCCTCATACAAGGCGCTGATATCCTTTTCATTCGTCGGTACATTGACCTCAACTTCCTTCTTGTCACCCGTAGTTTTGACTACGCCAAGATCTGTACTGGCTTTGTTATCACCTTTCGTACCCCATGAAACGTCATGCACATTCGCAAACTAGAGACAAACAGGTTAATATCAAAGCGTTGACAATCATATAAAACCTAAAAAGGACTTACGGCATATACATTGAGGACAGCAATATATGAAGGCGCCATGAGGAGGTACTGAATAAATGAGGTGATCAAATGCCATGGCTCGAACTGGAAAAAGTGGTCAGTATCAATACAATGGATACGGCGGGCTGAAGCACATACGAAGATGAGCGAGGAGAGAATATATAGGCCGAGCGTCGCCAATAACGAAAGCACAATATTCCTGAATATGGGATTTGTAAAAACGTCCCCGAAATTGAGCGGTCCATTCTCGGCAGCGAGATTTTGGATGCCTTTGAATGCAAGGACGAATGCAGCGGCCTGGTCAAAATGGAAATGAGAAAATGATGAACAAACAAAGCTTCCATTCTACATACGGTCATATATATGGTGATAAAGCCAAATCCAATGATTGCCGTGGTATAACCCCGATTCGATCCTTGCGGTCGATTGCCCAAGGAAAGAATGAAGCACATTATCAAGAGTCCAAGGTAGAAGTAATTAATGATCGAGTTGAAGATCGAGAGAGCCTTGCTAGCTGCGGTATTTGGATTCTGTGGGTCGACCACGAGACTCGTCATAGCTGATGACAAGATCGCGAAAGCAATATAATAATTCGCCTACCAAAAAAATCATCAGAAAAGAGTGAAGGAATGTGCAACATCATACTCACGAGAGAAAACCAAGAGAAAATGAGATTGAACAGTTGATAAAACATTTCCACGTGAATCCAGAATTTGCGAATGAAGGAATGGGAAGAGCGGTATATGTAATAGAAGTGGAAGGTACTGTGAACGGCTGCAAAGAAAGAACCATTCAGCCAACGCCGACGCTGGGAGATCAGCTCAGGAACCTATAGAAGGTGGTAGGAAGGTTAATCATTTGACGATTTAATCACTACCCGACGAAACACACCTGATCTGGCACATCCGTTACGGCATATGCAGACTTGACGTAGTGAAGGGTCCATGAACCACCACGCTTAGAGACGAGCTCCCAACAGAGGATCTAGAGGTTGATCAGTTCCTCATCGGTGGAGGCTAGAAACCTGCTTACTCGGTCCTCAGCGAGGTACATATTAGCCGTGAAAATGTCTGCACCAGCGCCATGCTACACCCCATTCAGCTCGGTTATATTGTTAGATTCTCTGGAGACGCACCATCTGTTCGCCAAGGAAGTATTTCTGAAGAGGGCCTTCTCCCAAAGCATCGTTCTGCAACGCAATATACCGGTAAGCACTGAAAGCGCCCGGCAACACCGTGATATAACCAAACACAGACTCCCTGTGAATTCCAAGGTCAGGCCATGCCAAAGAGGCATGCTAAAATCACATACAGTGGCTTGTCCAAAATGTTCGACATCTTGTACTCGAAATTCTGGGCCGCAACCAAAGGATTGATCAAATTCTGGCCGTACTTGCCCTTTAGCGCCACAATTTCACCGCAAGCGCCGCCCACGTTAGAATTGATATCGAAAGCCTTCCATAAGTGGTATATACTAGTGGGTCCAGGCATGGTTCCGACGTCAAGAAGAACGCAGACATTGGGTTGAAGAATTGTTCCAAAGGCATTGAAAAACCATCTGTGAGAGTTGATCTTTTTCTGGTTCTTCTCCTTCAGACAGAAGATAACCTGGACTGGTACTACTCCCTTCTCTGCGCCTTCAATCTTCATCGAGGGAGTCACAGAAACTGAGGGAAATTTTAATCTTAGGAGTAGACCGAGCAAACAAGTATCTTACTTTGGGTGGTATATTCATAGATATGTGCGGTGACGGCTTTGTCGCCAATTTGGTTCTATAAAGGGATTAGATCCTGTTAGAAGGCTCAAATACTGTTCCTCACCTTCCCTACACCTTCCTGGTAAGCACCCATAGCTGCAATTACGCTCAGCGTTCTCGAATTGATCTTCTGCCGACCATCGCTGACGATACACACAACAACCTTCTTCCATCCATCCTTTCCCCAGGTCTTGCTTCGATCTCTCTTGCAAAGATGGGCGATATTCTTGACAACACCATGGAAAGTTCGACAAAACAGTTCTTCGTCCTCATTATACATTGTCATGACAATGAAAAGCTCCGTTCGCCGAGGGGGGTCGTGTAACACCTGTCGCAAGGTGAACCCTGCATCCTTGAAATCGTTCGGATCGCACGTGGCAGCCGAGTACCGCATGTGCGTAAACTCGCGATCTACTTTATTGGCAGACATCTCCAATAGCTTCGGTGGAACAGGGTTGTCAAGCACAAAATTTCCATGGAAAAGCCTGAACAATAGTAAGCGTCACCATCACCATAACCTCTCAGAACGTACAAAAGGAACCACTTACTCTACTTTTTTGATCGTCTTGTAACGTCGAGGAACACGCTGCGGAATCCGTCCGTATCTAATATTGACCTCGGGTGAATCATCGTTATAATCCTCGTTGCCATAATTCCCAGGCATAGGGGCGTACGTGCCACCAGTAGGATCCCGCCGCAGGAGAGGTATATCGCCGGTATCATGCATGTCCTGCTCCCCGTCATCGTGTAGCTCATAGCGGCTTTGGAATCCCGAGGTAGAGTGGTGTAAAGTAGGATTTATGGACGGCGGAGGTCCAGGGGCTTGGAACGGCACGAACAAGGATGGATTTTGAGGGGGTGGAGGGGGTGGTACAGGTGTATGTGTTGGTGGGACAAAGGGATCAGCGTAGTGGGCAGCAGGCGGCGGGGGTGGTGATGAGTATGGATTATGTGGCGGTGGGTTTGAAAACGGGTCCTGGTGTGAGGACGAGTAATTCTGTTGATTATCGTATTGTTCGTATGGGTTGGGAGTGTTTGTGTGTGGCAGATAGCCGTCGTTGTAATGATAGCG
>QFDT01001293.1:0-19184 GCA_003315915.1 Macrolepiota dolichaula
GTCCGTAGTTGTGACACGCACAAATAGCCAGCGTGGCGGAAGACGAAAGACCTAGGGTTGGAGTGTGTCTACTTTCCTTTCGAATCGCATAGCCATTGCACTAACCTCCAAGTCCTTAATCAACGTCATCTCTCGTTACCACAATATTATTACAGATCGAGACAAATCATAGTGCACTGAAGCACACAGGTCCCATGATCAGGTGCAACAAAGTCATGCGTAGTTGGTCAAACTGAAAGAGGAATCACACGGCAAGAAGCTCTATACTACCGGGCCGTACCTCCACTCAATTCTGGGAGGGTACTGCGGCCGTCAAGATTTTTTCTTCTTGAAAAGATGGCCTCAGCTTCTCATCCTTGCCCTCGACGGCTGCCCCGACCGAGAATTTCTTCACCGTGTCCCAAGATACGCGTCTCCCTTCAGGCAACAATTCCCAAACACCTCTAGCATAATTCTCATCAATAGCATACAACTGACCAAGATACTTCTCAATGATCTTGGGGTAATCCACCAACTTGAGCGCAATGGCAGTGTTACTGTGCACAGCACGTCTTTCGTCCTCGCCCATGACGCGGAGGTAAAGCTCCCTGGCTTGGTCGTACTCTCTGTCTGGTTTGCCCTCGCTCCAGAAATGACTCTTTCGAGAGACGACGTTATCAAATATCGCATAGGGAGTTTCGACGTAGCTGCGGTCGTACTTGTCCGTGAAGCTATTGGGAGCATAGTGCGGATTGGCACCGGTATTTCCATCGGTGCGCATGTTGCCTGCGTAGTTCGGCGTGGAGAACGAACGCGCCATGAAGGGACAATTGACCGGGATTTGATGGATGTTGGTCGAGCCAAGACGATGATACTGCGCGTCACGGTAGAAGAACATACGGAACTGCAAAAGTGGATCGGGAGAATCTTCTATGCCTGGAACCATGGCCCCAGGAGAAAATGCCGATTGCTCGACGTCCCGGTGGTAATCGTCCGGGTTCTTGTTCAAGACAATACGGCCGACCTCGTGGCACTAAGAAAGTTAGATAACTTCGAAGCCGAACGGCGAATCAAATCAATTGAGCACGTACTGGGAATTGATCCTTGGGCCAGACTTTGGTGACGTCGAAGGGATCGAATCCAAGTTTGTCCGGATCAGCGTCCTCAGGCGACATAATTTGAACCTTCATCGTCCAAGTCGGGGTCTCCCCGCGCTCAATAGCGGCCCACAAGTCCCGCTTCGCGAAGTCAGGATCTTCACCACTCATCTGGATAGCTTCCGGCCATGTAAAGTCACGTCGACCGGCCTCGTTACAGTAATGATATTTCACATAAACGAATTGACCAGCGTCATTGACCCAGCGGAAAGTATGGCAGCCATAACCATGTATACAGCGCCAGCCGCGAGGCGTGCCATTATCAGAGAAAAACATGAGCCCAGCATGATTGGACTCGGGTACGTTGGCGAGGAAATCAAATAGGCTATTGTAGTCGAGCAAAAAGTTCTTGGGGTTGCGTTGTTGTGAACGAATAACGTCGGGACCTTGAATAGGATCTCTGCAAAAGAAGATAGGCTGGCAAAACGATCAGAATTCAAAATTTCAAATCCCACTCGGACTGGAGAATGATGCATGCGTACCCAATTCAATCCGACGACATCATAGTTGCCTTGTTCAGTGTAATGCTTGATTGCGAATCCGCGCGGGTTACGCCCGGAATCAGGGAACTCCCGACCGAAAGTGACAGTCGAAAAACGCAAAAAGATCGGGGTTCGCTTATTGGCCTCACTGAATAAACCGGCTTTCGTAAACGAAGACATGTTCTGGGTGCACTCGAAGTAACCAAACGCTCCCGATCCAGAGGGGTGAACCATACCTAAGAACGAAACATTATATTCTGCACCATGCGGCCACGATACGAACAACCTACGTTCGAGGGTCTTGGACCTATTGAAGGTCTGCTGCTTTTGCATTAAGAACGGATCGCTAACGAGCGGCAGGCCTCCGACGTTCTTCGAGTGAGCAGGGTCCGGCCACGGAATACCCTCGTTGTTAGTGAAGTATGGTGCAGAATCCTGCTCAAGTCCTCCGGGTAGAACGCCGGTCATCTTGGCAGCCATTTGCATCGGCCCTTCGTCCATGTTCATGAAGTTTGAGGACGGTTTGGTAGAAGACATATTTGCAGGTCACTGTTTGAGTGAAAGGAAGGAAGTCGTATTTGGGGGAATCAGGTATATATGCGCGAAGACCATTTTGACGAGGATTATCATAGTCCAGTCATGATACGCAACTGTGGATTGTGACGGCACCGTTTCTGAGACCACCTGATATTTCAAAGTCGAAACGGGCAGTACGTTGCTTGCCAAGCTATTCGTTGAGAGATTTGTCTAAAACTGTTTCAACGGCAGCCGGTTACATGGTGGTTTGCCCGAGATACAATGACGTATAACTCTGAATACACTGGGAGAGAGAAAGCCGGCATCAGGCTATGTGAACGGCTGAAGTACGCTGGAATGATCTCACCGATGTTGTTCAACTCAACCTGGAAACTATGATGTGGGCGATGAACGTATAGATGATCCATATGAGGTAGGTGTCTGATCCCAACATGAATCAATTGTGTTGCATACTCCAGCTTCCAGAGTCTCCGTCCTCCACCCCAGGGGGTAAGTAATGTCCTACCTGTGGGCTCTCCAGTCTATGTAACACCTCGAGATTTTCCCAATCTATTTGGTGACAATACCGCTAATCTTCAGTTCCGAATCACTAAGCCATCTGTTGTGGTAGTAAGAATCTAGGTTGTCCCTTCTACTGGTGAACATGTCAGCGACCCCAACGACTACAGCTACCGTCAGGATATTCATACCCTACGTTACTCTTTATCCTACGGGCCTATATTTCAGCACGGTTTTCCGAGGAGCCACACATGCGGCGCGCGGGAACATAGCTCGGTTTGGGAGAGCAGTAAGCTAAGGAGTGGGCCGTTCAGTCTGTCCTTTGTGCTCCACTGTGTTCGATCCACAGTATTCCCATCAATGATCGTAACAGTTTCTAACATCTTTAGGGAGATATGAGGTACGGTCGAGATATAGGGTCAGAGATCGGGCAGAATTTTTGAGAAGACGGATGATGGTTGGATATTGAGGTAATATATCAATAGACCCTGTGTGAATTCTGTACGCGTGTCGTGAACGTTTGTGTACCGTCTTATGGTTGAGTAATCCAACCTGCAGACTTGATTTTCTCAGACCTACCTGATAAATACTACGTGACGAATGTGGAGTCTTCCTCTTTTGTTGAGCTTGACGATTATTGACCGGAGTTGGGGCTGTGCGTAGTCATTTCCATGAGTACCCCATTATCATTACTAACTGAGAGTTTGCTGTGTACAATGATCGTTAATCGAGGCTCGAAGAACAACAGGCAATCTCTTCTCAAGACCTACTGCCACTCAAGTACTCGAACTTGATGTGTCGTGACGGGCTCCCGGTCTTGTCCGTCGGGGGATGAATCGATGGTGGGCTTGTAATCTGTAAAGGAGCCATATCTGGACACTGAATAGCCTATGGGCGGACATGAGAGCAAGTCGCCAGTGTCCTTGACCCTTCTCCGCTGCGTGAAATTGAGTGAGCGACCAGAATAAGTTGGGCATCCGATGGTAGGTATGAAGACAAGCTCTGGACTATTATCAGTAGGTCTCATTCAAGTTTCCCGTAAAGATCCTGAGATATACTACAAGATGTCAGGATCTGTCCTCAAATAACCTTTGGAAGAGGTCATAGTTGCCTCCAACAATGCTGGCGGGGATCGGATATCGACATGAGCATTCCAGAGTGAGCAGAGAAGCCTCTCATCGCCTACCAACACCCGATAGTGATTTTTCACAGTCTCAAAATTGTTGTTTCGCCTTCTTGTTCGACTAGACAGGGAGTGGAATGAGGTTAGTCTCAAATGACTCCAGCCTGTGTGCTGTACCGCGCACAATTCCTTGCTTGCGAAGCGGTGTCATACGACACAACACACAAAGGAAGGCTAAGAGTTGGACTCGGGAGTGGGATCGTGACTTCGCGGCGATTAAGATGGGGTGGCCGGTGGGTTGCTGTTGCAAGTTTCTGGTGTGTGCACCTGGGGTTTATGTTCGTGCCATAGCCCGATCAATAGACGGGGAGCTTAAAAGAACCGCTTGAAATTGAACACACCAGGTGCCAAAGAGGACCACCAAGTGACGAGCATGCCACTTGCTGCGGTTGGTCCCGTCCTGGAAGCGGTCGAGTGGAGGGGGTTTCTGTAAGCGCGTACTGAAATTTTTAGAAAGAATACTATAATATAATCAAAGTCGGGACATGCTAAGTTGCATGAAATGAAAACGGATATCGAGAAGCGAGAAAGAATCCATTGCGCATTATAATGTTACAAATGACTACGCTACAGGTCAAAAATATCAAGAAATTCGAGTAATAAAGGAACAACGTAACTACAGATCGAGATAGTCCCTTCCCGTCGACCAAGCACTTCCGCCGGTTCCTGTTCCGCCATATGGATCATCAAGGTGACTCGTGACGCCGCCGACGGTGCCTTCGACATCCTTGTACGAGAACTCGCGCTTGAATTTTGTCTCCAGCGAAGACATTGTTCCGATGAGCTTGGTGCAGGCCCGTTCAAGAAGTAATTGAGGCGTCACGGTTCCATCGGTTTGAATCTTGATGAGGAAGTAAGGGTGCAGGGGGTGAGGCACTTTATAACCCGCAAAAAGGATCTCAGGCATAGCTAGAAGTTGACTAACGCCTTGTGAGTTGAGATGGACGGCGGGATCGTGGAAATACGCACGCGCGGAGCATATTGCCCAGGGTGTGGTCCTGTTTCAAGATTTTGATAGTTGCTGCGTTAGGAATCTTGGTATCCTCGATCACCTCCACGCTGTGTATGAACCGACGGGTTGGATAAAGTGTTCTCTCAGGTTATGCAATGGACTCAACGCACGGCTTTTCGCCATCCTCAAGCACGTAAAGTTCATATCGATTAGGAGCGTTCATGATGACAAAGGTAACTATCTGGGAGGTAAGGGTCAGTAATCTGAGATTCAACAGTAGGAAGACACGAGAATGGGATCATCAAGCCATGCATGTGTTTGAGTTAATCGTCATCGCACACCGAGATGTACTCAGGGGATTGACAGATCTCAAATGTTTAATCATATCCAGGTGACGGGAGAGGATGCTCACATATATTATAACAAGTTGAGGTATCGCGTCTGCAAGGTGATCTGTGAAAACTGTGTCAGCGTGGGTCGAATAATGAAAGCAAAGAGGATCAGCGAGTAAATTTTTATCATGAAGAATCATTGACAATAAATAAGGATCGAATCCCCATCACATCGAAGGAGCAGACAGCTAAACTCACCTAGATCAACGTGAGCAAATACGCATGAAGTGTCGAAGGAACAAGGGCAAGAGAAATTTTTTTTGTCAGGAATGTTATTTGCATATATTTGCCTCACGACGCCAAATCAGGCAGCAAGGTGATTTGGAGGTCGCCGCAACAGCCCACCAAATCGACACCGCTCCTCAAGGTCAGTCCCTATGCCCAGATTTCTCCTCGATATGCTGTCCGTTGGAATCCAGAAGCCAAGACGGTCTGAACGATGGTCATTTCATGCTGAAAGTTTGGATTATGGGTTGGATGGACGGAAATGGCTCTGGATGGACAATCAGACCTTATGCAGAAGTTAGAGCGCTGACGACGACTTTGGTCTTTGGCTTTGCAGAAAACAATGCCTTCACGGTTCTCGAAAACCCGCAAGCACCGCGGCCACGTCTCGGCCGGTCATGGACGTGTAGGCAAGCACCGCAAGCACCCAGGTGGTCGTGGTCTCGCTGGTGGTCAACACCACCACCGGTGAGTATTGTCACCCCTTAAGAATCGTCGCAGGCTCATGCTTTTCTCAGTACCAACTTCGATAAGTACCACCCTGGTTACTTTGGTAAAGTTGGTATGCGCTATTTCCACCTTACCCGTAACCAATACTGGCGCCCAATCATCAACGTCGATAAGCTCTGGAGTCTTGTGCCCGAGGAGGAGAAGCAGGGACTGACAGAGGACTCCGAGGTGGTGCCTGTTATTGATACTCTGCGACACGGCTATGGCAAAGTGCTGGGCAACGGCAAGTGAGTTGATTAATTTGGCTGCTATTGTTATATCTGTTGGTGCTGATTGCTGCGGCAGACTGCCCAAGCTCCCATTCATTGTGAAAGCACGCTTTGTGTCTGAAAAAGCCGAGTATGTGCCATTGTTCTGAATTAAGTTGCGCAGCTAAATGTCGTGTAGGCGCAAGATTAAGGAGGCCGGAGGTGTTGTGCAGCTTATCGCGTAAAACATTTTCCTTGTACCAGCCATGCTATATGAGTTTCTACTGCATCCATGACATAACATATAAGCCATATGCGCCCTCTGATATAATAAGTGCGAGATGAAGTTTCCATATTAGGAAAGTGTGATGGTTATGATGGGCTCGACTGGCAGAGAGTCTCACACGGCCCCGGCTTACTCTTAACCACCACCATCTGCCATGAGCCTGGCGACCTGGTGTACGTCCTCCTCCTCGTCCTCAACCTCAAACTACCGGCGCTGATAACATTCAGACTCATCCCAGTACTCTACTTGGAACCGCACCCGTAGACTCCAACAACCTCAGTTCGTCGCCCGCACAGATACAAATACTTCTAGAGTCGCAACAGCCATGGCCCAGAATGCTCAGCCCGCCAACACACCCGCTCAGGGTGATTTAACCCACCCTAACCCCAACAAAGATAAGAAAGCCTCTGATCCTCTATTTGGTCCCAACATCGGTCCCTGTTCTGCTGGTCCAACGTGGACAACTATTGCTAGCCGGAAGAAACTCATCACCGATGACCTTACCCCAGAGGTATTGACCGGTTGGATTGAAAAAAGCAAGCAGGTACGTCGATCCCTTGTATGAGTGAGAGAGAGATGGGCATCTCCTTTCTGGTCTGGACTGCCTCGATCTTCCGTCACTGTGGGCTCCAAGCCAGCCTCTGCCTTGTGTGCGAGTGGCACCTTGAAGCACATTGTCAAATCACAATTGTCACATTGGATATTAACAAAATCTGTTCATAGCCCTCACACCCAACAACGACCCTTCAGGCCCTCGTAAACCTCAAACGCCCGACTCTTCGCCTTTCTCCACTCAGTTCCGTTCCGGAGGATGCCCATGGTCCTATAGAACCCCGGCTACAGCATCTACACGGCCTCGAGTTCGAGTATGACTGTGATGCGCCAAAGTGTGGGATATACGTACATGTCGTACTCCCGAAGACCCATCCCGAAGCTATTGCGATCCCCTCGGCTACCAGTCAGGCACAGATCCTTGTTTTCGAATTCGTTACGTCCGGGGGCTTTGGGAATAGGTTGACTCTCGAAGAGGGTGCCCTGCTCGAGCTCGGTCGCTACGACCATGTACCCCTACCTCCCGAACCACCCATCTCCTCTGATGATCTCGCCAAATCCGAATCAGCGACTGATGTTACTACCATTCCATCTGCTCCGAACGACACAAATACATCGAATCGGCAACACCGTCGCCGTTTCACGCAATTCCACTTCCGGAAACGCTCCAATAATAGGAGCGTCGCTGGCCCTGCACTTGCTGTTGTCGATGCTGATCCTAACCAAGCTCACGATGTTAAGAAGGACAAGGCACAAGAGGAACAAGAAGGAGTCCGAGTACTTATCCGATTAGTTGCACTTGATGAACAAGGAACCGAACTTGCATCTCCCAATGAACAGACTACATTCCTCCACATCGTCCGCCTCGGCGCAAGGGCGACGGAACCCGCTGCTGAAGATAACGAGATTGAAGACAATAGACCTTGGGTTGTCAAGGTTGTGAAACGTGAAGCAATGGTAATAATTTATTAAATAGAGTCAACCGTCGATGCTCATGCGTGCCAATACCTGTCTAGATTGGACCACATACATTCCAGCTCCATGAAATCTACGGCCTCACGTCGTCCACAAGCACAAGCACAAATGCAAGCGCAAGCACCCAGGCAACTACCTCGGCTGAATCACATACATATCCCCCTCAAGCGGCCGCTGACGAAGAAGACCCCTCTTCAGAATGTCTCCTCTGCCTTTCTTCACCCCGCGAGGTCATGCTCATCCCCTGTCGTCACCTTGTCGCTTGTAAGGAATGCGCACTCAACATGGTCGAATTCGGGGCCGGAGGAAACATAACGCATGCTCCAGAGCCCGTTGCCCTAGCATCCGCCGCCGAAGGGAATGAAACAGCAGGTTCGCCGGCGGCGGAGGGAACCGCTGCTGCGGCAGCTACACCGCCTACTGCAGTCCCTCCTGTTACGACTACAAGGCGCAAGCGAAAAGCTAAGGGATGGTTCTGTCCTGTTTGCCGTCAACGTAAGTCACAATATTCCACCTGGGTCAGAATGGACGCTAAAAATACTCTTGCTGACGGCATATCTCTTTACTTAGCTTACACATCCTTACTGCGCATCACCACAGCTGCGCCGCCGCCACCTGGTAAGGAAGCAGAAACATCTTCTGAGAGAGATGAAGACCAGGGTCGCCGTGTAATGGGTGTCAATAATGCAGCCAGTGACCCAGCAGGCGATAACCGAACCGAACAGACTGGTGAGGCCAGGTCCGTTGGCCTACTTGGTGGTACTTTTACTCGACCAGGATTCTTGAGGAATATCAACTTGAATAGGAGTGCAAGTGGACAAGCCCCTCCTACTCCTGCTGACGTCGAGAGTCAGGCAGGGATGGGAAGAGTTGGCGCTTGATAGTAGATCATACCTTTTGTTTCTTCTCACGTACATGTACATTTCTGACGGCTACCTTTGACTTTTGCGATGTTTTGACGGAGTAACGTTGCGTTTTGCTTGTTTTGATAGCTGTTAATTTTTGTTTCAGGATGCTAGTACTGCCTTTTTCTTTCTACCTCGTGTCTGTAAGTCTTCTGTACGCCATGTAATATAATATATGCTGTCCTGTTGGTACATTCCCGAAGTTTAGTCACAGTGTAACACTATACTTGGCATTGTGAATGAGTGATCGACGTGCTAGATCTATCATCTATCGTCTCTGACGGCTGCCAAGCTCATTTCAATCCCGAGAAACATTGTCATTTATATTTTGCGACACCGTCTATTCCCATCCGTCCTGGACGCACAGCTACCATCAACGGTTTTCCGTCAACTTATCCTTGCCAATGTAATAGCCCCCCCGGTCTCGAAACATTGGAATTTCGTATTCACCTGCGCTCCAGAATGATCAACCAGAGCGTTGACATCGGGCACTCTATGTTCTGATGTTCTGATATTGCGAAACAAAACCCATCCATCAATTGTGGCCACCTTTGAATAGTAAATCCCATACCCATTGATTTGATGCAGGAGAATGATAGAAAAACAAAAATGATTTGACATAATGGGACAACGAACGCACGTCTTTTATTTCTGGACTTTTTACTTGGGGCCGGGAATCGAGGCCCCCCTCAGGCGTAACGGTGTGTCCAAATGCGAAACGCAGTTTTTCATCAATCATGATGATGTTCGTGGATCCATCTCAGCGACTCCCAAAAAGACAGTAGTTCTTGACACGTCAAAAAGCTACCCCACCTTCACCCCCGGGTAGGGTTATGGAGTGGAAGAAAATAGCACGAAGTGACCATTGCATATTCGAACCAATACTGACCGCCACTAAAAGTCATATCATGGTTATTCTATCTTTGATAAATGTCAATTGAAGTTTAGATCAATGTGAATATTGTACAACGTGACGGAACTCAAATTAATATGCTGCTCCAATCACTCTCGAATCCCCAAATGGACCTGCGTCCGGCCCACAAGTGCACACATCATCAGAAACACACTGTTGCTGTAACCTGAGGTGATGCTGTTGCTGAAACTCCGAATATCGTATCCATGACACTGCAGATGTACTCTTTCGACGAGATGTGGATATCAGTGTCCGATCGGATTCTGCTCTCGTGCTTGGTTCCAGAGTTTCTAGAGTACTACCCGAATTTCGCGTGGAGGGTGAATCGGAGATGGGGGCGCTGTGACTCCGCATATGCCGCTGAATGACATCTGCTGCGAGGGGACTGAAAGTAGAGGACTGGTGATGCGGCAAATAGGGACTGGGTTGAGCTTGAATGCCCGCTGTGACTACCGGCGGGGGGCTACTGATAGGCACTGAAGAGGATAATTCGAGCGCTATTGGGTTTGGGTAGCGATAAAATCCAGTATCGTCAATATCCGCGAAATACTTGGACTCGATTCTTGCCGGGCTGTCCCCGGTTGGAGGTCGGGGAGGACGGACAGGGGTGGTTGGAGAGGTGGTAATAGGAAGATCTGGGGTCAGGTTCCGACATGTCCCTCCTGATGGTGAGATGGAAGCAGAACGGCCGTGCGCCTCATAGAAGAGCTTGGGTACCCGAGGCGACGAAACAACAGTACCAAGGGAGGATGCATCGGATTCGCCGCAATAACCAAACTCGGACGACGTGATGGAAAACTTGCTCCTTGGACTGTCGGAAACTGGGCGCGCAGACGGCGAAGACACAGACGCTATTTTTTCTCCATTTGAATTTTCTTGAATAGGGTGTATCCGCATCCATGAGGGGAAAGGCTTCCGTCGTAATTTCTTCATGCGAGCGAGACGGCGCTGTTCGCGGCGAGTGGCACAACAGATACGTGGATCCATCAAGACGAAGAAACATGCTGTTGCGAGGATGAGGAACACGATTGCAGCCCCAACCACGAGAAGAGGGTGTATATTGTGCACAGGGTGTGCACTAGTGCTCGTCGAGCTTCCTAATGATCCTGAAAACGTTCCTCCCGTTGTCGGGTTCAGTTCGCTGGTAGTAGATGGCCCTTGTGCCGAGCTCGAAGCAGACGGAAGAATCAAGATACCAGGACCAGTGTAGGGCAAGGTTGTAATAGTCGGGGATGGAACGGCACTTGAATACACAGGAGGAGGATCCTTTGTTGGATAGGGGGCTGAGGACGGCGTCTCAGTGGAGTCCGGGATCATTGATTCCTTCCGAAGCATCATCATAACGTCGGAGACGGAGGGTAGTTCACGTTCGGCGCGTTGGCGGAAATTCGCAAAATCAGATCTTGAAGTATTATTTGTTGGGTGCAGAGGAGGTGTAGGCGATGTGCTGACTATGACAGCTAGAGAAAGCAGAATGGCTGCTCCCCACATGGGAAACGAGCGTAAATTATTAACGAATGTGGCGCCTCGAAGGGCGTGAAAGTGAGAATAGCTGGATAGGAGATGGATATGGGGGGGAAAGAGGCGTGGGCGTGAGGCTGACAGTCAGTCGAGTTATATATCTCCTCCATTTTCTGAGACATTGAGTGTATGTTCAAGTTCAACGGAAGACAGCCACGGATCTCCCATCGGAAGCTATTGGCCTTTGAATACAACAAAACCAAACACTGTCCGCCGCGCTTTCAGTGCGCATTTATGCTGGTCCAACACATCTCATCTCCGTTATGTCTATCGACCCATACCATGCAGTCCAACAAGAAATTCAAACATCCCTACAAAATGCGGACCAGCTTCTGTCATCCTACCGTCGAATACGGAACATGGCTCGAGACGACAGTGAAGAGCTGACTTACGCAGCAAACGAAGTACGTCATTTCTCAATCTTCTCTTCTTCAGGCTCTTGAAATATGCTTGCGTAGTTGAAAGCTACGCTCACCACGCTCGAAGCTGATCTCGAAGACCTCGAAGAAAGTGTCAAGTACGATCCCCTTTTCAGCGCATGTTCTGTACTGAATGCATACCCTACAGAATTGTCGAGTCGACTGGTGCACGGACGTTTGGCCTTGGCGCTGCAGAAGTTGCGAAACGGAGAAAATATGTTGGTCATGTTCGAAAAGAAATCGAGGTGCGTCGCCCACTTTCATTTGCGTTTCACGTACTGACATTCTCATTCGTAAGTCTAGAATATGAGAGCAGAACTCTCTGCAACTACATCTGGTCTTCGGCCGCAACCACAACATGGATCTACACCGACATACCCACCTTCACCGCATAGCCCTCCACCGGACGATGATCAAGCTGCTTGGGCGAGAGAGGAGCAACAAATGATGATACGTCAACAAGACCAGACCATGGAATCGATATCGGGCACTCTCAATACCCTCGCACAGCAAGCAAATCTTATGGGTCAGGAAATTGGAGAGCATAATGAGTATGTGTCCCAATATTGTTGCCAGTTCAGCGGTTAAATCGAAGCTCGTCTTCAGAATGCTAGATGACCTCGAACGGAACGTGGATTCCACTGACAACAAGCTCAGTGATGCGATGCGTCGCATGCGAAAACTACTCAGGGATGGAGAGGAAAAAGGCAGTGGATACTGTATAATATTCCTTATGATTGTGCTGCTGGCTCTTCTACTCGCAGTCATCCTGATATAACACCGACGACGAAATTCCCTGCATGGCCGTATATTATTACGCATCTTCGTCTTTGGGTCCTTTGCATATCGTTTGTTTACTCACCACTTTTCAATTTATTGGATGGATTTAATAGGTCTATGTGATATCACAACCCTCTGCAACTTTGTGGCACCAAGCCTTATTTCTCTGTGTTCGTCAACCTCTCCTTGCCTGGCTTGGGTACCGATACTGCCGCTGCTACATCCGTGGACGTCATGTTCACGTCTGAACCTCCTTTAAGACCTTGTCCGGTTTCTGTTCAGCAGTCAGCTAGAAGATTCTAGGGCATTCATGCAAAGTGACACACTATAAGGCGAGGCAACCCCTTCAGCACTTTTGACATTCCTATTCATACCATACATGAATGCGAGTGTGGCTCCCATTGCAGTAACGCACGCAACTGCCTGTTCATCAAATTTCATACTGTCAACCTGGTATCTCTGACGGCGTACAGAAGCCACTCACCATGGTCGTTCCACGCTTTCCGAACCTATTCCTCATCTCAGACATTGTGGGCAGTTGAAGATAAAATACAAGTTAAATTTGTTGTCTAAGTATATATGAATGGCGGATTAAAGGCATGACGTCATCTTCTCTCCCCCTCCACCTCCAACAACACAGAAACGACATCATAGGATTTTAAACAAATTTTGAGGCGCTCGGCTGGGACTTGTTCGTCTTGGAGTCAGCCGAAGGATGCGGAACTGCTACTTGTGCATCAGCCACCGGAGGCGCGGCCGAGTTGTTGTGTCGATTATCATCTTGTAAGAATAGAGTAAATGGTCAGTTCTCCAACAGAGAGGAACATGGCGCATACTGTTCTTTGAACCTTTCACCCTTGTGTCCTTTTCCTTTCTCAAAAAGCTCGCCATTACCAAGACTGTCGCTCCGCCGAGTATACCCAGCTGCTCGGCGGTGGTGATCAGTTCTGTTGGCTCGCCTCTCATCTATATCGAGAGAGATTATATGCGTACCGTTGCTTTGGCCCTAGGGTTGAGTGATTCGAAAAACGACATGGAAGAAAGAGATAATCTCGTATAACATGAAACAATGTGTTAGAGAGACGTGTTCAGTCTTGTTCGATATTCGTGCTTGCAGTGCACCTACGTCATTATTGCATATATCGGGCCGGCCCGATGCGATTATCAGCATACTACACCAATTCGAGTATAACGAATGCGATCAAATCCTCCAGCTAATTGTCAACTCATTCCATACGCATTGCAATTATGTACAGGCCAAATGTACTCAAGTGTAGATACAAGGAAAATACAGGGATGTGAACCACAAAGACATGGCAAATTATATCCAGCGAAGGCATGAATAGTCGTAACAACAAAGCAATGGCAGCGTTAGTAGTGTCATGATATCTGGATAAAGGAACCTTGAAGCAAGAGTATAGATCCGAGTAGCACGAGTATGGTTCGGGTATATCAGTCAATCAGTCCACCTAGTCACGAATCAGAAACTGGCTACAATCTCCTCCGGCACCTCCTCCGCCATCGGCACATCAACCTTCCCTCCTTCATTCATAGTCGCACCTTGCGTGCTCGCAGAAACACCCACTTCCTCACATCCCCTCATTTCCTCCTCACCCAAACCCAACGTATCATTCGGTATCCACACAATCCTCTGCGGCCTCGAGATCGCCGGATGCGCAAATCCAAACTCGTTTTCTTCAAACTTCTGTCTCGCGGCCGCGTCTGGCTGGGCAGTGTCTTTGTCTGAGTGGGAATTCTTTTCTTTGCCAGAGTTCTTGTACTCGACATCGACATATTGAATGTCCCCATCGGCTTCAACGTCGTGATCCTTCTTAGCGCCATCATGGGTACTGCTTCCACTTCCATTGCTCCGGACATCATGATTGTGCTCGGAGACACCTTCGACAGGAGTATATGTCTTGTCCTTCAAGCTCAATGGAAGCGCATACAGGAGCGGTCCATACGAGTTGTTGATGATGACATGGAAGCCAGCCGTGAAGACGATGAGAACGGCCATGAGAGCACCTTCTGGGATGGCATGGCGGAGGAAGAAAAGAGCACACAAACAGACCTAAGCGCCAAAATCAGAATTCACCCGTCTTGATGCAAATGCCAAACGTACCTCCTCGATATACAGCCCGACAAAAATATGCTGAATGGATTTAGGGAAGAACAGCCCTCCAGTGTCACTAGCGGGACTTTGCTCGTACACCCATAAGAACACATATTTGTAGAGCTGGTAGAACGCGAAGAATGTGGCACACGCCAAGCCGTTGATGACCGGTGAGATGATTGAATAGGTGAGAGCTTCCGGAAAATGTTGAGATTGCGAAAATGATGAGTTGTGAAATGACACGTACAGATGACGGAGAGGAGCGTGATAGCAGGGAACAGCGTACCCCACGCAACATTTCTCAAAACGTATTTGATGTTGTATACAGACCTCGGAGTACTACCAAGAATGATCAACTTGACGTAGTAGATGATCAGCGGCACAATTTGTAAGAATCCACCAGCAGTTCCAGACAAACCCTGCAGGATGATATAAGTCAAGAAGAATGTAGATGCCTTCGGAAGTTCCTGCGCGAGAATGTTGGGAATAGAGGTCGGATTGCCGATGAGAGGTCCAAGTGCGGCAATGATACCAGAACTGAGAGTGACAATGAGGAAGGAGTGCTATAGGCGGCTGTGTCAAATCCAACCATTGCTCAGACGAAACAGGTCACTTACCACGACTTGGAATATGAAGTATCTGGTCATCAAAGAGAGTTCAAGACCGGTATACTTGGGAATTCCCTCGAAGCGAGCCAGAAGCCTCAAGATGATCGGAAGAAGAGCCATGAGGATGGCAAGCATAACAGGCGGAAGAATACCCTGTAAACGTCCTCAGCCGCTAGGTATCATGGAGTAATGGAGGACGCACGGAGATAATGCCAACCACAGGAGGAGGCAGCCCGCATATCCAAGCGAGCCATTTGTAGTGGGTACATAAGCTTGAGATATTGGAAACAGCACCAACGAAGGCGACTATGAACGAGTTCCATGAGAAATCCTAAACCCATGACAAGAGAAACCTACCTGGGAACGACCATAGGATAATGAGCCCAGCAGTGGCAGCATAGCTGATGGCAATTCGAATCTGAAATGAATGTGTCAGCTCACTATGATAATCACAAACTCAGTCGCTCAACCAACCTTTTGTTCATAAGGGTTCAAGTTCAGATTGGCCCAAATGACATCCTGGGGGCTAACTTCGTTATACTTGGAGGCTATTCAGAGGTGTCAGCCTATGATCCACCTTATGAAAAACTGATACTCACCCATACGATAAGGTTCATGATGAGCCAGGGCTTGGACAGCCAGGTGAGCACCAATTTGCTTATGGAACGTGACAAACGCGCTATTGAGGGGAGGATATTTCATGTCTCCATGGCCGGAAATCCGTGCGGTAACTTTGCCCTTGATCGTAGTGGTGGTATGCTTGAGAGCACCAGTAGCCCCTTTAACGACGGCAGATGGCCTAGAGACTACAGGAAATTGTCAGTCTGAATAGGCGACTCGAATGACACCAGAACCTACTTCTCTTGTGGGATAAATCGCTCCCAGTGGTCCGATCCGCACTTTGAGCCTCTTCCTCATGAAAAGCCTCATCCTCTTCTTCGATAGTCTCCCGACCTTCCTCCAACAACCTATTACACGCCTTGATCTCTTCCCTAGCCCATTCAATAGTGTCAACCTTCTTTCCAGTGAAGGGAATAGCACCTAGGCGATGCGTAGGCCGCTGATCGCGTGGAACTATCGATGCAGCACTTTCGATATCTGCGGCTTCAGGGTCTCCACTCTTCTTCACATCCACATCTTCATCCGCTACCCCTTTATCACCTTTCTTCTTCTTCTTATGTTCCTCCAAACGCAATTTCGCTGCCGTACGCAGAAGGGTAGTCTCCGCGGACTCGAGTTTATTGCACGCGTCGAGGCGACGGTCGTAAATGTCCGGTAATTCTTTGAGATTGCGGTTGAGCCAGATCCTCTTGACGCCACCTGGAAGGTCCTCGAAAAGCCTGCGCAGTGAACGTTGATTGAGATATCGTTCAGGAATGCCCGTGATGAGAATTGTGTTGGCCTGCAACGATTTAGCATGGTTCGGCTCGATAAGATGCTGTTGACGCGTCGTGATGAAATGGCGCATTTCATTTTTGATATTATAGAATATCCAAACTGACCACTAGAAGTTAGGACAAATTCACGTAACCAATTTCGGCAATGTCAACTCACATGTGAAGAACCATGCCAAAATCAAATGTGCACTGTATCGCTTCCGGTCACCATCCCCAACATTTCCAAAGGATAGTCTGTCGAGGTTATCTTGGCTGGTGCCACTAGACGTTCGAACAATAGTAACAGGGAACAAAACAGCCCAAGAAATAAGCCAGATGGGCAAAAAGATCTTGACCATCATGCGGAGATAGCGCACGAAAAAGTAGGCATCCATCCCATTGACATTTTTGATGTCGCGATAGTCGGCGCGCCAGACTGCCAACGGCCATAGGAATATATTTGATGTGAGTGATTTCGCACGTTTTCTGTAAAGGAGAAGTCAGATAAATAAAATAAAAGGCATTGCAAGGCGGGAGGTGATAACGTACGAAGGTTGTGGGGCATAAGTACGTGGCTCATAGATAGCCTTGAAATACGGCCGAACAAGCGTAAAAATACAGAGCTCTGCGCCAAATACAACAGCATTAAATACAAGGGCAGCAATAAACGACTTGGCAGAGGCAGAATCTGCCCCTTGCAACTCTGACCTGCAAAAGAGATTCAGTCAGATATACGGGAGAGGGAACGAAAACAGGATTACGAACATGGTGGGGGAGACGCTGGGGAGAAGGGGAAATGAACTAAGAGTGGGCACTGTTTTATGGACGGAATGCCTGACGTCAGGTCATTGTTTGCCCCTCCTTTTCCCCTTTTGGCATAGCTTCCCCGATCACAGTCTTCGTGTTCGGTCCCCCTGTCCTCCCTAAGCTATCCAGTTCTGTTCTTCTCTTGTTACAGCCATATGCACACAACTTATGAACATAGCCAAGAATGCTAGCCTACCACCGATGATTTGTCTCCGCCCTCGTCCAACACCATCGCCGGAAGTTATGATTCCGGAAGCACAGGCTCTGATTGATCTCCTCTTCGGCTCCCCCCCCTCGATCGGACCAATCTCTCCCGTGGCTTGGAAGATCAAAGAAATAACACACGTGAGCACAGCATTCAAACATACTAGCTGTAAGGAATTTCACAGCTCAGCCGCCATGCCGCCAACCATTACGTTCGGAATTCTTGGGTGGGTCGATGGTGACTTGCTGATCCTACCTCATGACCATGGACCTATCTTGAGTCATCGACCTAAGCCATAAGCTAACAAGTAGCTCATTTTTCTAGAAGTCAACTGATCATCCCTTCTTATAACATGTGTATTTCCTTCCGAATAACTTGTGTATCAATATCTAGTTGACGTTTGCTAACAATAGCTCAAGATGCCTCGTGTCATTCGATCTGTGCCCCTACTTTATATTTGAAGTGCCCTTCCCATGAAGCGGACAATCAAGCCTATCTTTGGATTTCTACCGAATTTACTCACCTATCATATACTCAACACCACGAAAGCTGTGAACACACTCCAAAATAAAAAGGTAGGTGCCGAGGACCTAGATCCTCCAAAACTGGATCACCGATTCAACACACAGGGGCTTCGCCGGGATTCGAACCCGGGCCACTTGCATTTCGAGGTACGGAGAGCCCAAAGCAAGTATCGTGCCTCTAGACTACGAAGCCGACAAATTGTCTCCAGTGCTTCATGTTCCGGCTCGTACGATCCTACTAGTTTCATTATAAACGTGTATATAATCGAATATAATGCAGACAAGATATATTAACACACAATATCACCCCCAATAATTATATATTCCTCTCAAGACTTGAATATTCGTAACAATCTGGCCTCCGTAACTATCCTCGTCCGACATAATGGGCATTCTTTTGAACTGGCCATGACCAAGTCTGAACACCCTCGACACATTGCTAAATGTCTGGGATAACCACAGATCAGCAAAGCCAGTCATTTCGTTCGGAGAAGGGACATACCCGCAATCAACAATCGCAATATTGGCCTCCTCATCCTGGCAAATTACACACAACCCGGAGCGTTCCAAAGCAGCTAGCATTGAAGACTTCGATGGAGATGGTGCATTTGGGGGCGTATTTGTGTTCGTTCTAGATGCAGATGGTTGATCTTCTTCCATGTGTTCATCACGTCGAACCTCCTCGTCCTCATCCTCGACCTCAAACTCCATCATGTCTTCTTCACCTTCTGGTACCTCCTCCACTCTCGCTCTATGTCTCTCTTTCATCTCCTTCAACCTCGCATCTTCCTCCTGCCTCCTCTTCTCTTCTTGTTCCTTTCGAATCGCTTCATCTCTCTCCCTCCGCCTCTCCTCCTCTTCTATTCTTTCCGCCTCTTCAGCCAATCTCTGTCGCTCCCGGTCCCTCTTCTCATCCTCAATCAAATCCGTAACCTTCTTTACCAACTCACTCTTCTCCAGTATCATTGACGCATTCACGTGATTCGTGAACAGTACGTTCTTCAAAACACTGATAGGCAACGCCGCTATCGATGAATGAGTCATGAGCAACATTTGATCGAGAGTCGGCGATGGAACTGAAGGTGGAGGCGGTGGTG
>QFDT01001298.1:0-18847 GCA_003315915.1 Macrolepiota dolichaula
TATTTGGATTAGTCTACATGGGGGGGGGGAGGTTAATGTCTCTTGGTCATTGATCAAAGGAACTCTGCATAATGTGTGATGACTACAACAATACTCATATACTAGTGATACTAGTGACATTGTCTATTATAGGCTTGAGACAAGAGGATGCCAATTGTAGTCCACAATGTACTACAATAACTTCACCCCTCTGCAATTCCCGTAGTATCACGAGATGGTCCCACTTACTGGGATGTAGATTGTCGCCCACAGCACTGGTACAGGCTAGTCCATATTAGTTATTCTACGAAATATCCAACTTGAACCTGCTCCACCCCAAATATTGTGGCTAAAATTAGTGTTTAAATATTCTGGCCGAGACGGTGGCGGCCAGATCTTTTGCGGGATCGAAGAGTCAATTGTACTTCCGAGACCCAGGTTACCATGTTCATTCCACCCCCAACCCCAGATCTCATCATTTACCCCGTCACCTGTTAAACAAACTAGCAAATGCTCGCTCCCGCAAGCTAGGGATTTTATTCTCTTGCTACCATCTGCGGGTGGTATGCCCTGGACTTCCGGAACCTCAGTATCATTCCTCCTTCCCAACTGGCCGTGAGAATTGTTACCTGTGGCAACAATGCGAACAGGATTATTGGCGGTGAGAGCGTATGTGCCATTCCACGAGCATTTGACGTCACGGATCATCTCAAGATCGTCTAATCCTTGGACCTGGTTTTTTCGATTAGAGCCTCGGTAGGAGACACGACCGGAGGCATGAAGAAAGACACTATGGTGCATCCCCAAGGAGTATTCGATAATGAAATTTGATGGTGTAGAAGTCGATATGATGAGTATAGGGTAGGGGTGGTAGGTTGGCTGAGGTGGAATGCGGGTCTTGCTGGTTTTGGCCTGGGAGTTAGGTTTTATGGGGTTGATGGAAACATCATCGAGCTGTCCGTGCCTGCGAGCACCCCAACCAACAAGCACCTGCATTGGCTCCCTTCCATTCCAGACGACTTTTAATGCGACGATTACATGCCTCTGGCCGGTACGTAACTTCTCAATAACGACGGTCTGAGCTGAGTCAATCGTGTTTCCATCTACGATGATACGAGAGAAGTCAACGATATGGACTCCGGGTCCTCCCTCCGCCAACTTGTCGCTCACATCGTTACCCACACCAAGGTCCCCGAATTCGTTCGAACCGAAAGATACGATGACGTCGTGCTTTCCTGGTCTTTTGAGAGCCAAGTATGATGTTTCCCATGTTGCGCTTATGGCAGAAACGACATATCCTGAAAGGCCGAGCTTGTCAAAAGCTTGATCAAATATTAGACGCTGGAATATCGTTGTCGATGCTTGATCCGTATAACGTTGTCGGTAGTCCGGTCCCAGTTGACCTTTCCTCCCATCTCCACATCCCCATACCTCGGTTGATTTCGCGCCATCAGCAGTCCTGACCTCAAGAAGTACCAGTGTGTGGTTGGAACCGGTTGCTATGTCCATAACATGAGTCGTGTGCACTGGAAGAGTTCCGGGTGATGCGGTGGCAAAAGAACAAGCTTGGAAGACATGAGAATCATCAACAGTGGCATTGCCAAGCTGGCCTTGGGCGTTTGAGCCCGCAGACAGAAGGAGCATGTTGCTAGAGAGCCGGCTCCGTTACATGATGTCACAAAGTGTACCCCTGAAAGATGATGCAACCACCATCAGAACAGCGCTCAGGCTGACTCGGACTCATAGTATGGTACTCACAAGCTTATATATTAGGCTCTGATTCGTGTAGAATTCCCATAATACTCTTCTCTAACAGTATGGATATGTCCTTGCAGAAAATACGGGGCGTTTGGGCTTTGATTGGACCTAGTATCGACGAAATGGTTCGCACTACGGTCCAAAACTGCCCTTGTATTCGAAACAACCAACCCCTCCCGAACATACCCTACCACATCACTCTCGTATCTAAAGACGAACTTCGCGGTCTCTCTCCCGTTCGTTTGGCGCAATTTCAACAGGAATCGACCAACCTGGACACAGCCCATGTCTTTGGAGCTGGAATCGGAGGCGAGCGAAACGGCGTATTTTTTGTCATCGTCATATGGGCAGCAGGCCAGCAACTTCGGAAACGCCTTGCCCTTCCACCGAAACACTTCCACATCACCCTGTCTGCTCATAATGACCATGAAATGGATAAGAGTATCCGAACCCTATTTCCTGATCAACCTCCTTTGTCAAGTCCGGAATTCCTGGATCATTCATCTTTTACTTCCTTCATCCTCTCGCAGTATGCAGAAGCCAAAGATTTTTCCCTGAAGCTCGTGCAAACTTGCCCTGACTCAGAGAGAGGATTTTTACGACTTGCTGACGCATCGTTCGCGATGCGTTCCTTCAAGACGGCTATGCTTGCCTATGCACAAGCCCATGATCAAACCGACGACGAAAAGCTGCAAAATTATTGCATCAAGAAGCTGGTTGAATGTTCTCAGGAGACTGAGTGGGGTATGGTCTTCCAGGAACATGAACAAACAGACATACCATCAAATTTATTGCTTGCGCCCTGGTCGAAGCTTCTTCGACAGAAAGTTGGTGATTTGGAGTTGACTCCATCTCTTTGTCTCGAATCTAGGGATGCCCTCTGTGTTCCCAGTGGAGTTGATAAATTCTACAAACTGCCCCGATTCTTTCGTTGGATCATCCCTTACCGCCTAGCCGTAATGTCCACTCCCAGGCAGGAGGAAGACATTAATATTCTCGCTTCGCCTCACCTCGGCATTCGTCACGTCCTAACTCTTACGGAAGAAACTCCTCTCCCCCAGTCTTGGTTCAGGCGTAAATCGATATCCAACACCTTCATGCCCATACCCAACTACCATCCACCCTCGATAGAGCAAATGGACACAATATTGCAATTATTAGACGATGAAAAGAAGCACCCTGTACTGGTTCACTGTGGCGGAGGAAAAGGAAGGGCGGGCACGGTCATTGCGTGTTATATGGTCGCCTATGGATTCAAAAACCCGAATCCCTCGCTAAGTCAACCTGAGATGGAGGCTGCAGAGGCAGTCAGGACGTTGCGTGCCCTTAGACCAGGGAGTATAGAAACGTCCCAGCAGGAAGTGTTTGTTTCCAAATGGTGTAGTGCTATTTGGAAGCGGCAGTCGATATATCCCGAAAGACCTTCTGAACCACCGCCTTGTTCCATGGAGGTGGAAGGTACGATCGCCGCGGAATCTAATTTCTATGTCCTCGTTGGTCTACCTGGCTCTGGGAAATCTTGGTTCTCTAATACCCTACTAGTACGTGCGCCACGCCACTACTGGAGAATCTCCCAGGATGAAATTGGCAGTCGTGCCTCGTGTGAGTCGGCGGTATCGAGAACACCTGAATACAGGTATACACTGCTGGATCGGTGCAATATGTCGGACATAGATAGGAAAAAATGGCTTAAATTAGCATCAAACTGGGCCATCTCCCCCGTCTGCGTCTGGTTTGACTATGACCGCGAGCTCTGCACATCAAGGGCACAAATGCGAATCGGACACCCCACTCTCCCACCCGGAAATCGTGTCCGCAACGCAATCGCGCAGATGCACGAGCAGTTCGTCAGACCGCAGTTGTCCGAGGGATTTGCTGCGGTGGTTAGGATCAGATCATTTCAAGCCGCCCAGGAACTCGTTCACTTTCTATTGCCGTCGCCCTCCAGTGTGTTCAAATTTCCCCGCACAGCACATCTGATAGATGTTGGAGGCGCCACCTCCGACGATATCGTGTCTCGAAATCTCGACTTTAGCCGAGAAGTTGTTGGCAGTGTGATTATCACTGAGAAAGTCGATGGTGCTAACATGGGGTTTTCGCTCTCATGCGATCGTTCCAAGATCCTCGTCCAAAATCGTTCTCACTTCGTCAACCATGAAACACATGCCCAATTCAAGAAACTCGGGAAATGGGTCGAGCAACATTGTTCGGAGCTTCGTCAAGTTCTCGATCGCGACCCCTATTATGCGGAGCGATACATTTTATTCGGCGAATGGATGTATGCAACTCATTCAATTGCTTATACCCGCCTCCCCGACCTATTCATCGCCTTTGATTTGTACGATCGCAGCACTTGCCAGTTTGTTGATCGGCCCACACTTGAAGCTCTTCTGCGAGACACCTCTATTCCGACCGTTCCCATTCTACGTGAATTGAAGGATAAGCTGCCATCTCGTGATGAGCTCTTAAAGCTTATTGAAACGAAGTCTCACTTCTATGAGGGGAGAATGGAGGGTGTGTATGTGAAGGTGGAAAATGGAGGTATCGTCCAAGAAAGAGGCAAGGTAGTTCGTGGAGATTTCATTGCTGGGAATGAGCATTGGACAAAGGGAAATATCCGACTCAACGAAGTACTAACAAATCAATGAGCATAGTCAGACATTTACTACTTAGCGATGTATGTCATAGGTACATCCCCTCATGAAGCTTGATATTAGATACCCAACGTCTGAAGGTTTGCGATAGGATAATATATTAGTGGAATGTATATCTTATTTCTGTGCTATTTCACAGAAGCCGAATGTTGTCATCGTCTAGGTTCAGATAGGACTAGCTACCTATCTTCCGTGAACTCATGCCTACAGGATGAACAATGATCGAATCGAGGCAAATTGAACGGCTGCCTTTATATTATATTACTCTATGAAGACACTGTCAGACGTATATACAACGCAAAATAAGACAAATGTAGCTATATTCAAGAAAAGGAAGAAGATATACTGCGCAATCCAACAAAAGGCTATAATCTACGCAAAGTCTGGCTGTGAGAGTTTGCAACCCATGACACGAACTAGGATAATATAATATCAGAACACTGTACGTAGAAAGTAGAGGTCGACTTACTTGTGCCGTCAGGCTGACCCAAACCATACAACATTTCCTTCGGATGGAATGCTAACGAACTAAGTCTCGGAATAAACGGTGACGGCAACGTCCGCAGAGGTGCCATCGTCATCCCAGTCTGGAGGTGGAATGACGAGAGAGACTCGGGCTGGTTCAATGAATTGACAACGATCTTCTGGGCACGCCAGTTCGTAGGGCCAATCGCGGAAGATCTTTTCAGCAAAAAAATACGTCAACAAGGCTATGGGAAAGTGAGGCCTATGCACTCACGCAGCAAAAACGCCTGTCAGTGGATGCACATCAAACGCAGAAAGACCTTGAGGCTGTATATGCCACGTCTTGATCGGGAGGGGTGGCCCGCGCATATCCCACAACTTCACTTGTCCATCCAGACTTTTACATCACATACCATCAAGTCAATTCACTCCGAAAATAAAGAGGACGCGACAATATTGAACGTACCTAGCGGACAAGAATTGTAACCCCTGTCTCGGATGCCAGCACACATTCTGTACCCAGGATGAATGATCAGAGTACGTTCGCACGATTGAATCCTCCTCTTCGATCCGCCTGTCGAAAATTTTGACCATGCCATCAGCAAAACTAGCAGCAAACGTTTGTGAGTTGCCCATGTCCGAAGCAATAGCAGTGACAGGACTCTCGGAATTGGTGTCCATATCCTTGTGAACGAAATTCTCAGTCCAAACTATCCGTATGAAATTGAAAAGAAAAACCCACCAATCCCTGAGTTTCCGTTTGTGCATCCCACACCTTGATCACTCGTGAATCACCTCCGACCAATAGTGTCCCCGCAGACTGTTTCCAATCGAGTATCATACCCGCCCCCTGGCGCAACTGTACAACCTCATTTAGCGCCCGGAACGCACTAACCATTTGCACCGGACCCTGTTCCAACACCGGATCGTAATTCCTATACAAACGCACAATACCCTCCGCGGATCCGACGACGATAATACCACCGACGTCTTGATTGATAATATGAATGGATGTGATGCTCGTGCCTTTGGGGTTTCCGTTACACCATTGGCTTAATCGTTTCCGCGTCGACCAGTCATACACGCTACATTCTGATGTGTCAGTCTCGGGTTTGACAGAGGGACAGGGCAGGTTTCCGTACCTGATCATGTCACTGTCATTTGCGACAACCACTTGTTGGTCGAAGGAATGGAAGGCTATGGTGAGTGGGTACCCGCCGGTTTGTATAGTCGCCACTGGTCTATCCCAACGACAAAACTCTACCAATGAGAATATTAGCAATCGCTCCTGGGCGGTGAGAATCACAACCTACCTGCATTATGCGCTTGCTCCTTCGTCTCACTCACAACCTTCTCATTTCTCGAATTCCTCCACACTTGGTAATTATACTGCATACTTCCTGGCTCATCCGCCTCCGTTTGCTAAGAAAGAAAAAGAGTCGAAAATCCATGAGCTCCAAGCAATGGCCCAAAAAATCCAACTCACCCTCATCTGCGGCTCCTTGAAGTACTCACAACACCAATCATAAAACGTGCTCCTCAGCGGCAAGACATCCCTAATCCCTGCACCTGTACCCAACCCCAATATTACACTACTCTCCCCCGAGTCCCTCGAGAATGTGCTATTACTCGGGCTCGGCATACCACTCCCATGATGATGATGTGAATGGGAGTGCTGAGAATGCTGTTGCGATCCCTGATGATGGTTCCTCCTTGCCGTCCTCCGCCTCGCGCGCAGACGTTCCATATCCTCTTCCATAAGTGCTTCCATAACGTGATAGGGCTGGAAGTCATTGTATGACGGCGATGTCAACGTTATGGATGCGGATGAAGACGCCACGTCTTTGTCTCTTGCTGATCTAGAATGGGAATGTAATGTACTTGCGGCACTCGGATATCTTTTTGCTCCTGTCGCTTCCTGGTGCAGAGATGAGGAAGGGCTAGCCTCTAGAGACTCGGTCGGATATGGTGATTCGTATCTCGCGAAGTTCAAGTTTGGGGGTGGGGGTTTCGTGAGATCGACAACACCAGTACTTGTAGTAGGATCCTGGTACTGCCACCCGAAACTCGAGGTACCAGAAAGCGGAGGAGCAGGTGAAGCTCTGCTCGTATTTCCAGCTTCATCCACAACGCCACCAATAGTCCCAGCACCAGCGGGGGAAGAAACTGAAGGAAAAGCGAACGACTTGATGAAGGACGAGGTAGCGTTCGCAAATGACGAAGTACGCTTAATCGTACTTGAGAAGGTATCACCACGAGACAACGCTGGCCGATCTGGATTAGGCGAGGCAGGGGCAACAGGCGTTGTTGACACCGATCCTCCTGAGTGATTCCTCGTGCGTTCCCCCGAGCCTCCAGCAGCGCGTCTGCTATCAGGCACTGAGGGCGGAGCATCCAATGTCGAACTCTCAAGTTTCGTGAATGGTGACTCGAGGAGCAAAGCCATGATATAATCCACGATCGTCTGTGCCATCGTCGCAACCTCCACATACGGATCGACGGACAAATCCAATAACACAACGAAAATCGTGAAGAATGAGGAAAGCAAAACACGGTTCTCCTCCCTCAACATCTCGTCGTCGCCAAACGAGTCCAGCCATTCCGCAACAGCCTGATTCGTCATATCCTCCTCATGGAGATGACCATGACCATGTCCAAAACTGTGGCCGTGTCCATGCCCAGTGGTGTGTCCAGTCACACCCGCTCTCCACCTCCGGTCCTCCTCCCAATACAACCACGCACAAACCACAAAATACCCCCTCCACTCTTTCACCAAACAACTCACAACCACCAACAACTCCTTCCTACACATCGGACTCGCATCATCCTTGATCGCCAACGTCGCCCCAGTAGCGACAGCAACCTCCATTCTAAAATGTACCCTCTCCTCCAACTGATGCATAGTGCCCGTACCTCCACCCCCAGCCCTAGTCGTATCCGCAGATCCGGATGCACCCATAAATGTCCCCAAGGCATATAGCGCCGCTGAACGCACCTCCGCGGAATCATCCGCGAGCATCCGGATAAGTTTATCTTGAGTGCCATGATCAACACCATACACCTTGATCTCATCAGTACCCGCCCACATCTGCGCAATACACAACGCTGTCCATTGCCTCAACAGAAAATCAGGCTCCTCAAGTCTATCATAGCAATTGTCAAACACCCGCTCGGCCCAGCATGCCGCTTGTCCATGTGGGAAGTCCCGGGATACGGCAGCGAGGATAAACGAGCACATGGCTTTATGCTCGGAACTGTTAGGGAGGACGTCATCGGTTTTAAGACCGAGGACTGTAGAGAAATATTTGAACCCAGCGGAGTTGAATAGATCTGCTTGGACAGATTGATCGACTGCGAGGATTCGGGCCCAGATGAAGATTAAGACGGGACGTAGATCCTGCCCAGCCGCTTGAAGGAGTTTAGAGATGTAGGGGAAGATCCCAATAGTGAGTACGAGGTGGACGGCCCAGGGCCCCAAGTCGACAAATTGTGAGAGGAGGATGAGAGCACGGAGCCGATGTGGTTGGGATAGGAGGACTTGGAGGACTATAGGGAGCTGGTCAGGTGGTTTGCGGGGGACGAGATGACGCTGGTCGTTTATCCCGTCGAGTCTGGGACGCATTTGGCGGAGCTCGTCTGCGGTTCTTTTGGCTAGGGCGTCTTTCTCGGAAAGAGTGAGCGGGATACTGGGTAGTTTTTCGCCAGATGGGGTGAGTGAGTTGGTATCAGAGGGTATGAGTGGAGGTGGGACGGGGAGGGCCATGGGCCCACGCTTGGTTAGTGCGGACCCGCCGCGTGAGATCCATACTTCGAATGCGGTGAGTTGGTCAGCGAAGAAACGGTTGGGGACGTAGACGTAGGGTTTAGCATCAAGGGGTTTGAAGAGTCCATTGAACGGGTCTTTGCCTGGTTGACCAAGTTTTTCGGGGGTCACCCCGAGCTTGGCGAGGTTCCCGCCTTTCAGTTCAGGTTTTATATAGAGCAGGTCAGGGAGTTGACGAAGGCAGGCATCAACGGCAAGATCCCATGTATCCCACAGGGGATGCGTATTGGTTGGGGGGAGACGGGGCTCGGTGAGGGGGGTGCAGTGGTAGTTTTTCATTACGCGTTCTGCAAGGAGAAAATTACGAAAGAGGGAAGCGATGAGGAGATCTGAGCGGTAGAGCTTGACGAAAATGTCGCGAGGGAAGGTTGTCCATGCAATGGTATCTGTGATTGCGGTGAAAATCCAATTTAATTCACCAAGAGGCGTCCGACGATCCTTGAGATCACCAGGGAGTTGAATGACCATATCTATTGAGATGCCGTTAGGAAGTTGGTTGTTCATAATGAAGTAGCGTAGGGCGATATCAATGGGAGATGTCAGACAGGCAGTAAAGACGTCAGAGGGTAATTCTGGACATGACGGCAGCTGTTCATTCGGGCCGCATGCGGCGAGCTGCAAAGAATCGGTAAAAGGGTGGACGCCTTCCGGGAATTCCCCGTGGGCAGCGCGCGCTTCCTGATCGCGGCGCCGAGCAAAAGTGTTGAAGTTGTTGAGTAAATGACCTGCTGCAGAGCAGTCCCAGATGTAAACGCCGGGAGAGCCAATCCAACTCTGGACCTCTTGGAGGGAGACTGGAATGTATTGGGTGTAATTGCGGTTGAAGCACCACAGCTCACCACTGGAAGTTGGTTTAGGGACGCCATGGCCGTTGTAGTAAAAGAGAACAGCGTCGTCCTTGGCTTGCCTACGTAAGGTTTGGCAGAAGCGACGCAGATCTTCAAGGGAAGGATCAAGGATGGGTTTATAAGCGATCTTAAGGCTGAGACCCTCGAACTGATGCTGAAGGTTTGAGCCAATGGCCTCGAGTGCTTTGTGGGATGGAAGGGTGTGAGGGTTAACCCAACTTTCTAGAACGGCGCAAGGGTTTGTTTTGACTACATCTGGAGGGTCAACATCGATGTTGAGGCATAAGACAAGTGCAGCATTGGCAGTCTTGAGCTTTCCAGGGGCGGAGCCACGCCAAGGAACGAACTGCTGGGACCATGGGGGACCTGGAGTCGGATTGCCACAGGTGAGATGACGCTTAACAGACCAGTAAGGGATGGGAGGGCCGGAATCTGGGAGGATATCAATAGATGGGTTTTGGTCTTCGCCTGGACTGTCACCATCGTTTAGCTCACTGCCTCCTTGAAGTCTGGCAGAAGGGTCCGAAAGGGACGCGGAGCGGTATTCGCGTTCAGTATCCGAGTCTGAGCTTTGTGTGTCCACTTGTGAAGCAGGACCTTGGGGCCACCCGACACCTGTATATTGTTTTTTAATAAAAATAAATCGGTGCAGATAAGATGATCACCTTCTGGGTATGAGTTGCCGTTCTGCGATGTGCGCGATTGCCTGTACATCGCAGAAGACGAGGAACTGGGAGGAGCGTGCATGACGTGACGCTTAGATGTGTGACGGTATGTTACGATGAACGCATCTCTGTCCTCCTCCGCCTGAGATGGACCCACCAGTGGGCTCGATAGTTACCATCCCCCAGGGCAAAGGAGTCGTCCGTTTTTCGGGAAATACTTCGTTTGCACCAGGCAAGTGGATTGGCGTAGAACTCGCAGAGCCAAATGGCAAGAACGATGGCGTCGTCAATGGGGTCTCCTACTTTTCCTGCAAGATGCACTATGGCGTATTTGTTCGCCAGAGTCAGATTAAGAACATCCATGGCATGGAAATTGAAGTGAGTTTGTGTGTTATCCAGACTGACAGGCCCCTGACGATAATTTGTCCAGCGTCCAGTAGCAGCAACGCGTCCAGGCCACCAGCGCACAAACAGTGCTGCTCTTCGTACGAGCACTCTCAGACCAGGCGCAACTCCTGCCAGCACTTCCTCCAATGCATCCTCTCCCCGATCTCAAAGTCCAGCCAGAGTTCCCCATGCAACCCCGAGCAAGATCATCCGCACCAACGCTCCTTCCCCCACAAAGCGCACACCAGCCCTCACTCTCCAACCTCGTCGCTCCGCGGCATTGCGACAGTCACCTAATTCCGATGTACCACCGAGTCCAAAGTCACCAGGGCCCCCGTTCCCAAAGACGCCTACGGCCGCTGCTATCCCGGTCGTGCCTAGTATCGCTGTGCCCCGGAATGCACCACGGACGTCCTCTCCACTCAGCATTCCGCCAGAAACAGAGACGAGCGAGGCTCATTCACCATCGACATCTCCGCGCGTTATAGCCCCTATCCACGAGCGCTCAGTGATCAGTCCACAAATAGTATCTCCCATTGCCCCAGCACCTGTATGTACAGCTGCGTACATGTTCTAGGTTCTATGCTCTAATGTCTCCTGCAGCGCCCACAGGACGATACTGAGCTCCAGGAACTCCGCGCAAAAGTCCGTGTCCTCGAGGCTAAACGCACGGATGACGCACGTCATGTTCGCGAACTCGAAAATCAACTCGAGGATGCCAAATCTTTCATCGCAGTTAAACCGAAACTCCAGCTTAAGTTAAATCAACTTCAACAAGACCTCATTGCAACTAGACGCGAACTTGCTGATGCGCAGCAGTTATCCCAACTCGCTGAAACGAGAGTGGCTGATTCTCAGGACCAGCTAGAGATGGCGATGTTGGATAAGGAGATGGCTGAGGAGAAAGCTGAGACCGCAGAGTTGGAGTTGGAGGAGGTCAGGGAAAAGTTGGCAGTGCTACAGGTTGAGATGAATGTCTTGAAGGGTGAAGGTGTGTTATAATGACTCGTACTGTGTTGATTCATGCCTAACACACTGCACCAGATGGAAAGGTTACTGCTGGCGCACCTCCATCTCCGGAAAAGAACTCACTGGCTTATATTCAACTGGAGAAGCAGAATGAACGACTGAAAGAAGCTCTCATTAAGTAAACTTTTTCCCCCTTACCACCAACGTTCATCACTCAAGCCATGTAGACTACGCGACCTGTCACAAGACACAGAACATGAACAGAGGAAGCGCATCCAGGAGATGGAAAAAGACATCGAGACCCTCGATGAACTTCAAGGTCTGCCTCCACTGCCTTTCTTCCCTGCCCCCTACTTACCTTTGGGCCTACAGTACAATATGATGAGACACTAATCAAACTTTCCAACGCCGAAACTGAGATTGAAGGACTCAAACTCCAACTAGACGATGCGTTACATGCGGAAGATTTGCTCGTCAAGCTGACAGAACGTAACCTAGAGCTTGGCGAGGTACGTTCTCAGAAGAGACATTGCAACCACCTCATTAACGCGTACCCTTATTACAGAAAATTGAAGAGATGCGCATAACGATTGAAGACCTTGAATCATTGAAAGAGCTTAATGACGAGCTGGAAGAGAATCATATCGAGACTGAAAAACAACTCTATGAGGATATTGGTGTGCCTATTTATTCGTTACACCATTGTTGTTTTTAAATTTTGGTCCACAGAGCAAAGGGATACACAGATCCGCGAACACCTTTCCAAGATTGCCTCTCTCGAAGACGCGTACCAAGATCTCGAAGGAACCGTCACCCAGTTCCGAGAACTCGTCCTGCAGCTTCAAACGTAAATTCTTTCCCAGTCCACTAAAAATCAAATCTGACAATCATAATAGCGAACTCGATGCCCTCCGTACACAAACTCAAACTGCGCAAAACGAATCTGCAACGGCGGCATCCCAAGCGGCGGCAATGATCTCTCTCAACATGAAACTCCAATCCACAGCAGCAAAGAACCAAGCTCGCAACATCGATCTCGAGATCAAGAAACTTGAAGCCCGCGAGTCCAAGGAACTACTCGCCATCGTCCAAGTACGCCCTCTTTCTCACCTCTTGAGAAACAAAACAAAAGCTGAACACATCCATCTTTCTAGCCCTACCTCCCACAACTCTACATCCAATCTGACTCGGACGCAACATCCTGCTACCTTTTCTTCCTCCGCCTTTCCTCCAAACTCGACCTGATAAACACTACCATCGCGCAAAAACACAGCATCCCCGACTCGCTCAACGCCTCACACCCCACCGCCGCACCAGTAAGTGCGGCAGAATCCGAGATCCTCGTCGGCATATGCGAGATGCGTGGGCGGATAGCGGGTGTGTCTACTTTGTGTAAGCGGTTTGCGGCGGTGTTGAAGAGGGGAGATGTGGATATGTTTTTGAGTGTTGGGGGGAGGATTTATGTGGAGATTGCACCGTTGGAGAAGAGGGTGGATATGCATTTGGATTTGTTGAGAAGGGATGAGTTTAGGGAGATGGAATGTGTTAGTGATATTGCCAAGTGTGTTCTTTTGTCACCTCTTTGGGACATTGCTAATCAATTGAATATCCTCTTTCTGGGGGGGTTAGGATCCAGGCGCAGTTTGATCATCTTGCGGAAACGTATTTCGAGGGCTTTGAGCATGATTTGGCGGAGAGGGAGTTGGGCTATGCGGTTGCATTTGATTTGGATTTGGACATGCTTTCGGCATCGGTTGCGCTCACAAAGACATGCGTGGCAACTCTTATGGAGGATGAAGGTGGGTTTCACTTTTACACCTGCCGGTGTTTTCCTCTAATTACCTTCACAGATGTTGTACTTGACTTGGGTGGATACGATGTCGAGTCAGAGTTGCTCGAACCACTGCAAAAGCTACTAAACCAATGCAAAAGCGCCAAGGTTCTATCCAAGTGCGTGGTTCATTCCGTTTATTGTAGCGGGACTAAATTAGATGATAGGAAATTGACGAGGCGATTGGAAGACTTGACGTTGGAATCTTCGGCTTTGAAGGCGTCAATCATCCCTCAACTCAAGGCGCTAAACAATCCCGTCGCCGAGTTGGTCAACTTTGGCATTTCCGTACGCGCCTCGCTAAAACTTCGAATACTCCACCACCACTAACTTCGGTATTTGATTTATAGCTGGCGCAATTGATAATGAATCACACCAACGATGCGCGCAGTTCCAAATCCTCTTTCCAACTCACTACGGTGCTCGGGTTCGTGAAGAATACAGCTACGAGTACGGTTGCCAAGGACCTGAAGCCGGGTGAATCACCGTGGGATGCGGCAGGGCTTGTTATTTCGCAGCTGGTGGAAGAAGGCACAAAGCTGTTGCCCTTGGTTCTTGAGAATGAGAATGTGATCAAGAGTAAGTTTGGGTGTTTTACTTTGTGCAATTCATTCATTAATCTTGGCTTCCCATTTTCATTTTCATTTTCCATTTTACCCTTTCTGTTATTCTTATTCGAACTTGGTTCCGTTGCGCAGTCACGGGAACGCCACCCTGGGTCGTTCGGATCGAGGAAATCAAGGCCGCACTTGAAGTGAACGTCGAAGCCGAGCGTAAAGTCGCGAAACTAAATGACGAGATGCAAGGATTGATGCGGACGCTCAAGGGTAAAGACCAGAGTATCCAGGAGGCTTCCGTGAAGATTGAATGGATGGAACGTAGGATGGAGGCGGCGAAGAAGCAGGCGGAGATGATTGCGGGCCTGGAAAATGAGCTTGTCGACGCGAAGAAACAGAAGAGGGACTATGAAGAGGCGATGGAACATTTACAGGCGGATTTGGATGCATTGGAGCAGGATAACGCAAAGTTGAAGGTGTTGACTGCCGGGCAGGAGAAACAAGGTTCGTTGCGTGGCCCGTTTCCATTGTTCTTGTTTTGATGGCCGATCTTTTTTCCAGCGCCTGGTGTACAAACCATTGAGACGGAGAACGTGGCGATAGAGGGCAGTTTAGAAACGTCGTACTTGTTGGAGCAGGTATGGAGCTCTGATTCTCATCAACTGGGTTAGAACATTGATGATAAACATAATATTCTAGGTCGAGGCGCTTCGTGGCACAGTTCGCTTCCTCCGAACCGAGAATTCCTACCTCAAGGGTCAAGATCTTCTTCGGGAGATTGAAGCCCTGCCTCCGTTGCCCGTCCCTGGGCTCGCCCGTCGATCCCCAACACCGCCCTTGGTTCCCTCAGGATTGTCAGACACCGACACTGAAGGAGGGGAGGGAGAATCGGACGAAGATGTCACAAGAGCACCGCCAACGCTGAGGTCACTTGCGACAGAGACGAAAATGCTGTATCGGGATGTCATCCGATTCTCATCGTCCCCGAAGGTTGTCGATCTGTCAGTATTGAATGCGGGGAGGGCTGAGGGGAAGAGTGTGGGAGGAAGGGGGTGGATGCCAAGGAAAAAGACACCTGCGGCACAAGTTTTGGAGAGGAAAATGCAGGCGGAGAGACTGGGGAGGAGGGTGCAAGGGTTGGTGGAAAGGGCAGGTGCGTTGAGTGAGCGATTGTGATTTGATATGTGGGGTGATTTATGATAATGCATACATATTTATTACAAGTTTTCTGGGATAGCCATGGATGTATGTATATAGTTAATGATGAACGGGTAATGAAGAAGATGGATATGCTTAGACTCGGTGTGTGATTGTTGGCGAGGGAGAGCCGGGACGCGGGCCGAGGGAACCTGAGTTAAGTCGAGTTGGGGCTGTTGGAAGACTGACAATAGACGCGACCAGCGCCCCTTTCGCCACAGGCAACTCACATCTCCCCCTCCCAGTCGCGCTCTCTCTACCCCATACACGTGTGCACGAGAGCTGCACGGCCCTCTCTCAGAACCCTCCACCATCGACATGGCGAGAGCTGACGATCAGCAGGTAGCTAGCTACTCTCTACCACACCACAACAACTCTCAATTTCATCTCTACTTTATCTTCCAGGGCAGCAACAGCAAGATGCATACACAGACAGAAGTAGCTACATCTAGAAGGCGCACAGCGGGAAAGTCTGAGGCGTATGTTGCGCCGCTGTGGCCTTGTAAGATTAATGGATGTGGAAAGAAGTTTGTGCGCGAGGCGGATCTGAAACGACACCAACGGACGACAAAGACCCATTCCATGCCGAGCTTGTGCGTCCCCCTTCCCTTCCCGCATCTCGTCCTCCCCAACTGATGGTCTGTGTGCGTATGTGTGTTGTGTGTGTCGTGTACTAGTACCTGCCAGGAGTGTGATGCGAGTTTTACTAGGGTAGGTTTCTTGGATGTCGTTATGGGCTTTGCTCAAGGGGATTCAATAGACGGATGCGTTGAGGAGACATCAGAAATCTAGGTGAGTTGAAAGGGGAGGATATTAATTAGTTTTGGGAGGGTCGGATCGTGCTCATTGTATTTGCATTGCATTCATCAGGCACCATGTTGTTCGGGCCCTTTCGCGGAGTGCGAATGCATTTATTGAGGAGTCTGGAACCACGTCGGGAGAGACAAAGGCCCCTAGCACTTCCTCTAGTCGATCAACACGAAGCCGAAGTTCCCGTAGTCTGTCTCCGAGGCTTTCGCAAGAGCGGGCGAAGGAGCGAAGCGAGAGGGAAAGGAGGGAACGCGAACTTCCTCCGTTGGATACAACTGGCCCGTCGAGATATTATAGACAACATACAACTACGTCTAGTCGTACGTAAATTCTCCCGCCCCGCCCTCACAGGCTGATGACTCTGTTCCCTAGCGTACCCACCTCCGGCCACACCCCCACAATTAGTGCCAGCCTCTCGGCCACAAACACACTCATCCTCGCTGAACGCTATACTAGCCTCGCCTATCTCTACACCGCGTTTACATCCGGTCAATTGGTCGTACCCATCACCCTCAGGGCAAAGGACCACACACGATGGCTATACAGCCCCACCCCCTCCACAACCCCCTCCTTCTCTACCAAGCAATGGTCATTATGCACCTCACTATCGGTATCCCGCTGCCCCAGAAATGGTACCTCCCATACTCGGTCCAGTACACGCACCCTTATCACATAGACCGGCAAATCTTGATCTCAAACACACGCGAAGGCAAAATCCATATCCCACAGTCAGTGCAAGTCCCTCAACGAGGGAAACCTCAGAGGCTCCATTCATACCTACGCCTTCACCACCTCCACCTCCCCCAATAGCGTCCACCGGACCGGTACCACTCTCCGCATCCAGTTACGACTCCGACGATAGCGAATCTGAAGCAGAGGTTGACGAGCTGTTGCCTTCGTCTCCGGAACCAGAAACAGAAAACGATTCTAGTCACAGGATTCCGGATATTGAGGCGTGCATTGACCCGGCGACAGGCATCACCGCGGAAGAAGTCAAAGCGGCAATGGATGCCGTACTGCAATCCGTCCAGCAACAAGAACTAGAGAAGGAAGAGCAGCAGCAGCAAGAACAACAACAGCAACAGGTGGAGGGGGAGTGTGTGGTAAACGCACATGGGCGTGCGGTAGGTGTCGGCCTCCGTGCGAGTAGCACGGCCGATCATGATGGGTCACTATTTCTCAGCGAGATGGTATCTTCGACGCGAGGCGTCAACGGCAATGGTCATCCCAATCCTCATGATCACAATGTCCATACCCGACATGGGAGTCATGGACCTGTTCATCTTCCAGGTGCGCGCCGAGACCTGGGAAGAGGGATGCAAAGGGACTGTCACTCTCCATCTCCTTCGGGGGATCCCAATCTCCACCACGGTGAAGACGATGGTGGAGTTAGTATTGGGATTGGCGCTCGTACTCCAGATATGGATGGAAGTTCGTATGGTGCAGGTGCAGGTGGGAGCGGTCGGTTAGGAAAGGTGAAGGTGGTGAATGGAATCAATGGGCTGCAGGATAATGATGGGGATCACGATGATGACGAGTATGGTAGACCTCCTCCTTCGCTGGATCGGTCGCCGTCCCCATTAGAGCATCATCATATCATCCACGAAGATGGGGAACACATGCTACATCCGGGTGAGTGGATTCTTCTCCAATGGGTACCATTGCGGTTCTCTTGTCTAATTCGTCTTTTTTCATTTGTTTCATCCCTCTCAGCGGAGCTTTTGACCCAGGTAACGTATTGATCATTGCTCACCTTGCGAGTTCAATTGGATTAAATGGCGGGTTCTCTCATTCTGATAAAATTAGGAGTCACTGGCTACGCCACCGCCATGATCAACCCCCCGGAGCATCTACGCCCGAGGACTACAGACTCTAGATCATATACACACACACGCGACGCAACCCTTTCAATCTCCACTCTGACCTCTCTTTCTTGCTCTCGCACTCTCGTCTCGTGCCCTTTTTCTCCCTCTCTCTCTTTTCCTCTCTCTCTCTCTCTCTGTCATTTATCTCCGCTATCGATTTATGCTTTCGCACCATTTCACTCCTTATTTCATGCCCTTCTTTTTAATGATTTGGTCATTTCACTAAACTTTCTAAAAAATCTGCATTCTTTACGTGTTTCCCTCCTTTTCTTCTCTCTCCTACGTTTATTGGTAACATTGCAAATGGGGTTAGTAGTGTCTGATATACCTGTAATTTGGTCCTTCCTTTGTCGTCTCCATCTCTCTATATCTCTTTTTCAGGGTTGTTTGCTGGGATAATATTAGGTGCGTCTAGAACCCTATCGTTCGTGTTTCAGGGTGCTGACACTGGTGCGTATCTGCTTATACAGCGCATCTGTTATCTAAATGGTGACTGCGCTGGTCGCAGTTTTGGCTTTTGGGACTAGTGAAGACACCTGTGACGATCTCTCTTCCAATTCCTCTTACCTTTCATAACTTCTCTTCCATTCTCCTGAATCTTGTCACGGACGTTTTGATATTCGGGCTTTGCAATATATGAATTACTCGTCGCACTCCTGTTCATGTTTACACGAAACAGTGCCGCTGTTGAAAGCGAACAGTGGTATATGCTACAATGCGTAGTATTAGGGTATCACCTATGACCTTCTATCTATCACTAAAATTCTCCTGTTCGAACCCTTTCAGAGAACTTGGACCTTGGGCCACTTGTACTGGGGGCCGACCTAGAAAAAGGAGGATCACTAAGTCTCCTCTTGCCCACTCCCCTAAACGACAACCGGAAAAAAAAAGATACACACCTGTCCAACACACATGCCACCGAGCTTGTGCCCAACAAGTACGGACTCCTCGATGCTCTTTCCGGCAACGTACGCACCCAAAAATCCACCAGCAAATGCATCACCCGCGCCATTAGTGTCCACGATTTCCTCGTCCTTCA